>JAANDH010000019.1:122494-182283 GCA_011799765.1 Nymphaea thermarum | reverse complement strand
CATCATCACCTGTAACAATCATGTCATCAACATAGACAAGAAGAAGGCTCACCAACCCATTTCTCTGCTTGATGAAGAGAGTATGATCACCATTGCCCTGTTTGTACCCATTGTTCTTCATAACCACTCTTAGCCTTTCAAACCAAGCTCTTGGAGACTGCTTGAGACCATACAACGCTTTCTTGAGATAACAGCATTTTCCATCCTGAACATAACCAGGCGGCATACTCATGTAGACTTCTTCTTTCAGGTGACCATTCAAGAAGGCATTCTTGACATCAAGTTGATTCATGCTCCACTTCTTCTGCACAGAGAGGGCTAAGATGACTCTCACAGTCTTCAATTTTGCAACAGGGGCAAAAGTTCAAGGTAATCAATACCATACTTTTGGCTGAACCCCTTAGCAACTAAGCGAGCCTTATACCTCTCCACGGTACCGTCAGGCTTGTACTTCACATTGAAATATCAACAACTTCCCACGTGCCATTCTTGGCCAAGGCATCCATCTCCTCTGTCATAGCTTGCAACCACTTGGGATCCTTTCTCGCATCTTCAACACACCTGGGAACCACAGACTTAGACAAGGAAGTAATAAAGCATTTGTAGTCACTATTGAGTTTAGCATAAGACACAAACTTCTGAATATGATGAGAGGTACATGACCTGGTGCCTTTGCACAGGGCTATGGGAAGATCATCACTCATTGGACTTGGATCATCCGGGAGATTGGGATTGGTAACCTCAACAACATCCACCACATCCTTCTGCCTTCTGTTGTAAACCTGACCAAACAAGTGACCACGGGACTGTTCTTCCATTGGCGCCCCTTCCATCTCACTGTCTCTGCCCTCACTGACTGTATCTCTTTCCATCTGACTGTCTCTGCTTTCACTCACTGTATCTACTACACTCGGAGAGCTGGCCGTGTACTCCAAGAAGTCTGTGAACTGAATCAATTGATGCTGAGAATACTCTTCCACCCTCTCACCTAGACACTCCCTCTGAAGAGGATTCGCAGGAAAGTAGGCCTCAAGTTCATGAAATGTAACATCCCTAGAGACATAGACTCTAGAAGTGCTAGGATCGACACACTTGTACCCCTTTTGGGTGGAGGAATACCCCAAGAAGACCGCTTTGATAGACCGAGGATCGAGTTTCTTGAGGGTGGGACTATGGTCATGAACAAAACAAACACACCCGAACACCCGAGGAGTCAAAGGCCAGGGGTTCTGAGTAGGCCACAAAACAGAAAAAGGAGACTGTCCATTTAACACGCGAGTAGGCATACGGTTAATAAGGTGAGCACTAGTGAGAAGTGCATCACCCTAGTACTGCTTAGGAACATTGCGTTGAAACATGATTGCTCGGGTGACATTAAGTAAATGACGGTTCTTTCTTTCGGCAACGCCATTCTGAGGGGATGTGTAGCTACATGATGTTTCATGAATAATACCCTTGCTGCGTAAGAAGTCATCAAGGGTTTGAGAGACATATTCTCGGGCATTGTCAGTACGAAAAGCCTGAACACAGGTCTGAAATTGGGTTTCCACGAAAGCAACGAAGTTTTTGACAATGCAGGGTACTTCACTACGTTCTTTCAACAGATACGCGAACGTACATCGAGAATAGTCATCAATAAGAGTCATAAAGTAGTGAAAACCACGACAAGTGAGTACTCCCGAAGGACCCCAAACATCAAAATGAACCAAAGCAAAAGGACGGCTGGTTTTATTGAATGAAATAGGGTACGAGGCCCTAACATGCTTAGATAATTGACACACTTCACAGGCGAAGGTGTCCAAAGAAACAGACTGAAACATCCTAAGAAATAACTGTTTAATCAACGAAAAAGGGAGATGACCAAGTCTCTCGTGCCAACGCATAATCAGGGATCTGTCTTCCACGCCGGATAACTTCCCACTTGTGGCTGAAATCAAAGCAAACGCCACCTGAACAGGCATTCTGTAAAGTCCATCAATAGCCGAACCAATCCCAATCTTCTGCCCCGTCCCCAAGTCCTGCAGAAAACAACAATCAGCCGAGAATATTAGATTGCAGTTTAGCTCTTTGGTGATACTGCTGACTGATAGTAAATTAACAGGAATGTTGGGCACATGCAAGGCATTATGGAGACAATATTTNTTCTTGCGGCCATACATCCTCGCAAGAACATTCCACATCTCAAACGAAGTCGGCTTCCGTAAAATCAACGGCTGAATATCAGCGGACACCGAGCTGATAATCCACACTTTCACCTGGCTGTCCTCCAACGCCCAGTTTGCCCATTGAGGGTCGGTTTTGCTAGGCGCAGGCTTGTCGCCGGTGATATAGGGGAGACGACTACGGCTCGTTATTCCAATCTCGAGGGCAGCGGACCAGGAGAGATAGTTGTCTTTAGTCAGACGAATAGGCGTGACTTGTACCGGCAAGTTCTCGCTCTTGGGAGCGATGCCCGCGTCAATGGCCACATCTGTTTTAGGTGTGATCTCTTCCGCCATCACAAGCACCAAGGAAGACACACCACAGCTAGCAGTGGCAGCGGCGAAGAAGAGGCAGCGGAACCCTAGGCGACGGCGCGCACCCCAAGGCGACGGCGCGGAACCCTAGGCAATGGCTGAACACCAACGATCACCCACGGCGACGGCGACGGTGGAACAGCAGCCGACGACGGTGAAACAACAGTGGCGACGGCGGCGCAACAGGCGGCGCAACAGGCGGCGGTGGCAGCGAAACAGGAGGCGGCGGCAGCGCAACAGGAGGCGACGGCGGCGGCGCAGAGAAACACCAACGGCGGCGGCGGCGGGCAGAAACACCAACGGCCAACGGCAAACGACAACAATTTCACCTTCGTGGTGGCTCTGATACCATGTAGAAACAAGCAACACACGAAGGGAGAAGAAGAAACACACGATATACGTGGAAAACCTCGTGAAGAGGTGAAAAACCACGGAGAAGCTCTAACCTAGGGGCAAACCGCAACCCTAGGAGAGAGAAAATCAATATCACTTAACTCAACGATTACACGTAAGTGACAAATATAAACAGGGAGAGAAGAAGTGCCGCCTAGGGTACCGAGCCAGCCTCGGTACCCGCACCCCACAGGACCGGGTCCATATCTGGACCCGGTTCCTCATTACATTATATTCTAACAGTTACAAAAAAATGTACTTAAAAAAAACACAGTAAAAATACTAAAATAAGTCAGCGAAAAAAATGACAAAAATGCCATTAAAAAAATGCCACAATGGAAAAGAGCAAAAAAATATAGTTTTTTATGGATTTTCAATTTAGAATTTGTTTTCACATTTTTTGATGCCAGACTGTGTATTTTCATTTTCTAATTTTTATTTGTTGCTTATGTACTTATTTTTTGATGTTTTCTTATTACTTTGTCGTTTATTTTATTTTTCTTTAATTTTTAAGATTTTTTAAAAATGTATCATATTTTTCCCATTTTTTCAAGCTCGTCATATTATACCAATGAAAAACTTTGCTGTTTAAAATCCGAAAGCGATATTTGCAATGATGATTTATATAAATAAGTTAAGTCCAAACAACGCATAAGGGGTCCAAAAGAAGTGTTTAGCTTTGGGTCATCCATCAACATTTTGCCCGCCTTCACATAATTAGATGCATTGTCAGTCATGTCATTGCATTGTTAAACCTTCTTCTTTAATAACTTCTTCGAGGAGCTTGTAAAGCAGATTTTAATTTGGTCAGATGCATTAACTGACTTTAGAAACATGGTTCTATGGAGCAGTGAATTAAAAAATTGATCTAGTGTCTATCCATCCATCTGAAATTATATAAAATTATATTTCTTCCAATGCTCTTTATATGTTTTGACAAACTCTTCTGTTTGGGCAACTTCTACTGCCAACAAAGGTTCTCTCATCTGTCATCGTCATCCTCTTCTCCTGAGGTAAGAAGATACAATTGATTTTGAGTGTATGTGATGACTTGTCGATTGCTTTGTGCAAAGGAACTCAACAGTGCACCATACACCTAATCTCAAAGTTTGTCACCACAGCTAGAGTCGGCACAAATATGCAGTTGCAGACATTTATGTCAGCTTAATCTGCCACATCTATTCCTATTTGTGATCAACAAGCCCTTCTTGATCTGAAATGGAAGGATACTTTACTTTGGGACATGGGAACTGCTTCCTCCTCTTCCTGATGTAGACATGATTGTAAGTGGGTGTACTATATCTAATGTCACTTAGATGGTTCCATAGAGAGGTATAAAGCTCGCCTTATCACAAAAGGGTACGCTCAAACATATGGAGTGGAATTTTTAGAGACATCCTCCCCCATTACCAAATTAGGCACTATATGATTGACTATTAATGTTGTTGTGCACTACGGTTGGACCTTATCTCATCTAGATGTGAAAATTCTTTTCTTTATGGTGATCTGCTTGAGACTCTTTACATGCAGCAACCTTCCGGGATTTGAGGGACAAGGGGAGAGTGAAAAGGTGTGCAAGTTCAAGAGAGCTGCATAATAGCCTTAAGTTAAGTCCAACAACATGATTTCAAAAGTTATGTGAAGTCATTTCTGGGGTTACCTTTCAGTGGTCTCCATCTGATCATTCACTATTTATCAAGAAGAGTCCCAAAGGTATATTATGATGGTTGATGGTAGTATATGTTGATGATATTATTCTTACAAGTGACTCTAAGGAGGAGATTGCTGAAACCAAACCATATACGCAAAAACACGTTGTTATCGCCCACTCAGATACTTTGTGAGGATAGCAGTTGCAAGTGGTAGTCCTTTATAGAGAAAGTATGTGCTTGACCTACTCAGAGAGACAGGAATGCTTGGAGCCAATCCCACAGATATTCCCACGAATCCTCGTATTCACATGTATGAGGATACTTAAAGTTGATAAGTAGTAAGTCATATCGGTCTCCCATTGACAAACTTTTGTATGTTACAATTACTTGTCCTGACATCTCTCTAGCTATGGGAAAGTTAAGCCAGTTGGTGAAGAAACCATTAAAAACCCATTGGAAGACAGCTATGATGGTTATGAAATACCTCAATTCATCGGTAGGAAAAGAATTACTATTTAGAAAATGTGTTTCATTGATATTCTTGCTTGTAAACATTGATGCCTACTATGTAGGATCAATTGAAGACAGAAAATCTACAATTGGGTGTTGTGTCTTTATAGGAGACAACTTGATTACTTGAAGGAGCAAGAAACAGGTAGTTGTTGCAAGATCCAGTGCAAATCCGAATATAGGGCTACGGCATAGACCTCTACTGAGATGGTATGTGTTAAATCCATGCTATCCTGTCTAGGAGTGGAGATCACACTTTTAATGAAGATGGTGTGTGATAATAAAGCTGCTATGTATATAGCCAAAAATCCAAGTTTTCATTACATTGAAGTAGACAGCCACTATATTTGAGATATGGTTCAAGTGGAAAGTATTTCTACACTTCACAAACTTTCTGAAGAACAAGTTGCAGATGTCTTTACTAAACCTTTACCTATTTCTGGGTTCTCAAAATGCTGTAAGAAGCTGAGCATGATAGACATATATGCTCCAGTTTGAGTTGGAGTGTTGGGAATAATAATAAAGTTAGTTGGGGGTTATTAGAATTTTAGAAAAGTTTAAAGGGCCTTTTTATTGCTTTTTGTTTTTGCATGGACTTTGTTGTAATTCCTTGTGTTGTCCCCTAATCTCTATTTAGGAGAGATTAGAGTTAATCCAAAATTAATTTTTCTTTCCAAATCACATTGCAAGAAAAGGTGAACCACCAATGTTTCTTTCTGAAAAGCAACTAGAGATCTGCCATCTAATGGTTTGGCTTGTCATGACCCTTAGACATGCTTATGTGGTCATGCTTGTTTGCCTTTCCGTGCGTGCATGTGTGTATTTATTTCTTTTATGTAGTATTTTCTAAAATTCTGAGTATTTAACTAACTGGATTATGCAACTGAAATATGGCAATGAAATTTGTGAAATTATAATAATTGTTTTCTGTTAATATAATAGTGTGAAAAATTCAATGCAGTCCATTTGCTAAGGACAGAGAATTGACTCACTTCAATCATGTTTTACTCTAAAAAATTTATTTTTTAGCCCATCATATCTGAAATTTTTTGGATCATAGGCTTCCTAATCTTATATATATATATATATATATATATATATATATATATATATATATATATATATATCCTAATTGAGCAGATCAGGTGTTGATTTTTACAAAATCAATCACGTATTCATGCATGGTTATCTTTTGGGAAAAAAAATTCAGAAATGACACAAATATTAGCTGCCACATTATTATAAGAAACTTTTTTCTCTGTTTTTTAAATATTTAAGAATATTTCAGATATTTGTATAATATATATATATATATATATATATATATATATATATATATATATATATATATATATATATATATATATATATATATATGTGTGTGTGTGTGTGTGTGTGTGTGTGTGTGTGTGTGTGTGTGTGTGTGTATTCTGAACACACTTGTGATTGCAGGCGGGGGATTTACCATTTCATCACTTAGTTCTCGACGTGGAAGGCCTCGAACAAGAGTTCAACATCTCATGCAGATTGACTTGAAGGGTTGGGGTATTGGTTACTTGCCATCGTTTAAGCAACATTGCTTACTACAAATGTTGAATAGTGTTGCTGGTAATTCTTATGACTGCCTTTAGGTTTCTTATTATTTTCTTTTTGCTTGCAATGCACTGTGATGCCCTGTTTGGTTTTGGCTCCTGTTCTTTGGTTTTTCATCTATTTGATTGCTGTTGTCTGTTGCAGATAGTTATATCCTTAGAGGAAAAATAGCTACTGTCTGTCTCTCTAAAATGATTAAACTTACTGGACTATCTTGTCAACAATGAAAATTATGTTTAAATGATTCTGTTATAATTTCCATTGCCTGTTTTATTTTCTCCTCTACTAATAGATCATTGTTGCTGATGTTTTTCCTTTTCACGTATATGGTGCAAAATTTTGTGTGCTTGAATTTATTGGGTTTCTCCAGCATAAATGCGTCCACTCTTCCTTTCAGCTCTACTTTCCGTTTTGTATAATGTTAAAAAATGCTTCTTTCCTGGTGAGAAATGGAAGGATGCTAAAGCACATGAAGAGAAACTGCAGTGGTGGGGTCTGCCAGTTGTAAAGTAGCCTATATTTCGTTTTTATGACCATAATTTCACACATGAAACTTAAAATCCAAGCATTGGTCCTCAAGTTATGGTATTTATTGGCCAGTTCGTTCATTTGTCTCCTCTTCCTCATTGTTTTTTTTTTTGTTTTTTTCTTTTGTATTCCTAGTTTGATATCAATGAGTTCAATGGGACATTATCATTGTTTGTGATACTGCAAATCATTTTTTATGGCTGATAGGTGTCCTGGAAGGGAACTTCGCAGGGCAGGGAACTGTTAAGATACTCTTTTTGGAGGTATACAAATAGTTAAAATGGGAGATTGATTCTTTTTACCCCATAGTGATACATGTGTAGTCTGAATGTAACTACTGCAGCACCAGATGCATTTTTTTGGAAAAAAAAAAAACACGTTCAACATAAAAAGGGGAAAACAAAGAAATCATGAAAATTGTGCATGTTTTAAAAAAATGTGAAAATAAATTCAACATGTTATTATTGCAAATTTTTGCATCTCTATTCCTATTAATGCAGCGGTTGATGGAAAGGGCAATGTAACCGTTAAAGATATTTTTAAGAATGAATTTTCACACATGGAGATTTTTTCCCAAGAAAAGGCAAAGTGGGTTAAATAGTGGTCAAAGAAGAGCAATCTTGAAAATGTGATTCCTTTGTCATAGCAGAAAAGGAACCAAAAGAAATGTTTAGGGCTTTTAGCCCTTTCATTTGCGTCATCATTTTTATCATTTTATTTTATGTAGTTATTTTTTTGTCTTCTTATTTGTCTCACATTATTTTTTTTGGTAATTTTAATTTTTTTTACAATTTTTTTTAGAATTGCTGATATTTTCTCAACAAAAACACCTTTGCTAAAAATTCTGGAGAGAAACCTAAGAAGGATTTTTTGTGGCTATAGTCAACATGTAATTCCTTTTATTTTCATTGTTCTCTGTTTTTTATTTTATTATTTTCAAAATGGATATCTATAGCATTATATACATGACTAAAGGGCTAACTGTGATGCTGCACAACAAGTCGCCAAAACTCGGCTCTTTTATAAATGAGTCAAGTTTGAGTTGTAAGAACTCAACTTGGCTCGACTACATAAGGAATGTTGAATTATAATGAGAGAATAGTTAAACAAGTAGCAACTAAACCAGTTAAAAGAAACAAGACATACTTAACAAAAATGAGTTAAATGTGTCGAATTCTAACTTGAACTTTGAGCTCGATCTTGTTCTATTGAGCTCAATTTGAGTTCGGGCTCGAGCTTTTTTGAGTCGATTCAAGGTGAGCTCGAGCTGGCCCAGCTGAAGCTCGACTCGGCTCTTGTGCAGCCCTAGCTAGCTAACAGCTAGTTGAAAGGCTAGAAACCTATGTACTTTTATGTTTCTCTAAGTATTTGTTTGATGAAATCATATCTGTGATCTTCTCTTTTATGTGCCTTGGTGCATGACTTAATCTTGCTCTTGTGTTGCTCTTACAATCCTTGTTATTGTGTATTAGCTTCATTTAGATCTGCTGATGTAGCCTGAGGTCCTTGATGGTTCTCGTTTTCTACTTGTACATGCTAAACTTGTTATGTATATTTGGCTTGAAAGATAATAGGCTATGTTGTCAAGGGGCCGGGGCTCTGCCTGGCCCAGGCAGAGCCTAGCTCCTAGGCAGGCCTAGGCAGGCAGAGCCTAGCTCCTAGGCAGGCCTAGGCAAAAAAGGCGACCAATATTTTTTTTTTTATTTTTTTTAGTTAGGTTAATATGTCAAGTTATTTTGACTAGCTATTACTAATATTTGAAATGTGGATAGTAATACAACAAATATAATCAACTTAAACAATAAAAAATTAATTGTTGTCTTCATTGAATATGCAAAATCAATAGAAGAAGTTTAACATTACTCATTAAATGTAATCTAATACAAGTAACCAAAAAAAAAAAAAACTGAATCTAATCTCTAAAAGAAGGAATGTAAATCCATAGGAAGGCTTTAATCCAACTGTACTTAAAGAAAGACATAATATAATAAAAAAGACTGACAGTACATAGTAGTATCATATAAGTACATAAAAATAACAATACATATAAGTACATAACCATACTAACATATACATATAACAGGTATCACAATATTACATATTATATGACAGGCTAACAGTATATACATATAATAGGTTGATGCAATACTATATAACAGGTATAACTGACTGTACATAACAATATCATACATATAACATGTATTACAATGTATATAACGGGAATAACAAATCGTATTAAAATACAATTTAACATAATATTATATACATATTAGTTTATAACAGGTATAACAAAGTAACAATACGTGTAACTATATGATATAAGTATGTAGATAACCATATTAATGCATACATATAACAGGTGTGAGGTATCACAATACAATACTATATAACAGACTAAGTGACTAACAGTATATACATATAACAATGCACATATAACAGCATAATCAACATAACAATACTTAAAAATATGTAATCAATAGTATACTCAATAAAGTACATAACAATATATGCTCACTTAAGAAACTTGAATTGAAAGGGAAGGTGACTTCACTTTCCGATAGATTAGGCATGTCATCGCCCAAGTGGTGGAGTTAGGCGACGGGTGTGGACTCACACTTAGTCCATGCCTAGGCGAGGCCTTAACAATTTAGATAAAAAGCCTGTTTAGATTCCAGTAACCATTGACTTGAGTCGAGCAAAATCACGAATGCAACATTCCTATTGGCATCCTAGAGTCTTGCAGAAGTTGGTTGTTCCTTTTGGACCCTGATTTTAGTTTGTCCACAATTGGTTTATCCAGTTAATGAAGTTCCACTATTTGTGAAAAGGGGTTTCAGGACTAGTTATGTGAACATTGCTGAATGAATTTTGATGTAGACTGGAAGCTTTTGTTCGTGGCTTAGTCTGTAAGAAAATTTATGTAGTGGTCTCTGTCCTACACCATGTTTGCTTGCATATTTAGATATGGATGAGCATGCAAATATGGACACCCCAAGTTCAGTCACAAGCTGTGGTCAACACATTGATTCTTAGGTTTAAGAATTTGTTCTCCACTTCTTCAGGCTTGCGCGAATGGTTCTGTCAAACAGAAGAAAACCATACAGTTTCAAGAATCCCAGTGATAGCAAGCATGCAATCTAGTTCATCTTCTAAGAAAGGACAGAAACAGAGAGGGGCTTCCCACCGTCCTACTGCGTCACTGGATCAGGTGCCTGGGACAGGCCCGGATGCCGGACAGCTCGATGAAGATTCTGAGGAAGATGAGGATTTTCAATTTGCTGAGACAGAGGTGCAATTATGACTGTTATACTTTTCATTTGCATGTATGGTCATATGTCTGAAAAATTTCTTCTAATACAGGTCTGTGAAGCTAGTGTTGAAAATGAAGTCAAACAAACAGGTATTTCTTGTTACCTTATTTTCTTTATTGCTTTTGATTAC
Organism: Nymphaea thermarum; assembly: GCA_011799765.1. Lineage (NCBI taxonomy): Eukaryota > Viridiplantae > Streptophyta > Magnoliopsida > Nymphaeales > Nymphaeaceae > Nymphaea > Nymphaea thermarum. The sequence continues at coordinate 171,650 of JAANDH010000019.1, read as the reverse complement.
CACTTAAAATTTCGTGCTAGATGATGTTGTTGCTATCTGCTTACAAATTTGTCCTTGAATTGAAGCTGTTGTTGAAAATGAAGCAAAAAAAACAGGTATTTCTTTGTACCTGTACTTTCTTTATTGCTTTCCATTACCACTTGAAAATTCATGCTATATGATGTTGTTGTTAGCTGCTTACAAATTTGTCCTTGAAATAAAGTGGATGAGGGGACGACTGAGCAGATTGATTTATCCTTGTTTACTGGCAATCTGCGCCGAGTTGATGTTGGTGATGGTAGTCGTGACTGTTGGCAAATATGTGCCAGCAACAACTTCTTTGTCCGGAGCAAACATTTTCTTTTCGATAAAAGAAAGGTTAGCTCTGGCTTCTAATTCACACATGGAATATTCCTTTCATGATGGTTTACATTCCACATTATGGATTGTCTATAGGTCCCTGCTGGTAAGCCAATAATGGAGCTTGTTGCAGTGGACTGGTTCAAGGATGCCAAACGCATGGACCATGTTGCAAGGCGTCAGGGCTGTGCAGTACAGGTAAATGTTTCATTTTTTTTATCACTTTCTTTCGTTGATATGCTTTATCCATGTCCTGCACCACTTGTTTCCTGTTTGGCTTATAACCGAACTGGTGGAGCTTAGATGGATGGACATTTAGGAGCTTTCACTTGGCTTAGTAAGTAGTGACTATTGTTCCATGTGCCTCCCTCAATCTTTGGGGCAGATGTATAGGGCACTCACAAAGTATTCCTGCTACCAAACAATCTCTTAGTGTCCATTTTTCTTCTTGAACTGACTGAGAGTTGGTGAGTAAAGTCAGTGTTGCAAAAAACGATTTGTCAACCGAATTGGTAGAACTGCAGAATCATCTAAAAGTACTACAAAAAATCATTTCCTAAAAAGAAAAAACATAAAAACACGTAAATAATAAAAAATAAAATATATTAAAATACATTAAAAAATACGTAAAAGACGAAACATAACATTCTTGAATGCCATGGCATTGAGTTGTGCTGGTTTGATTTCGATCAGCTGATTCAGGCCAATTCTGATGACACTGTGTAAAGTAGGTGATGTTGACCATTTAAGGCTACTATTGAAGATTCAGTAGACTACTACTGAAGATACTAATAGAAAGGTCAGGTTACTGTTTTTCAAATTCTTTTCTTGATTTTAGTTTGTAAGCCTTGTCCCTTTATGTTCTCTAATCTCTGACCACATGTTTCCCCCATCTTCGCACATTTGCTTGCACAAACTTTTAAAACGCTACTGTTGAAGGCTTATTATTTTGTGGAAAGATTGCTTTATAATTCTGAAAAGATGTTGCTCTTGGTTTTCTAGTTGTTTTTATATTCTATTGATCCCTTATACCTTACTAGCTATTATGTTATTACCCAGTTGATTGTATCAAGGTTCATATATTTTATTTCTTTTATCTACATCATAATCTACTACCAAGTACTGAAGCCTGGTTGTGCCTTCTATTAGTGCGCTGAGACTGCGTTCAGATGTAACACCATGGAGACTCTCCCTCTTAATAGCCTGGAAACATATCAATAAGAACAGAAAATAGCAAAAAGTTGGTTAATCTCTTACATCATCCTTTTTGTCTGTCATGTCATGAACTATGATTTGAGTTACTGATGCAGGGAATAGAGTTCTTCATTCTAATCCCCACTGGAAAAACACTAGCAACACACAAGAATAAGAGGAAAACACAAAAAGTTAAGGGAAACTCAATGACAATAAAAGATTAGGGCTTCTTTATCAACAATTAGCCAAAACTAAAAGGCTAAAGCCCTAGATCCGAATTGGATCTCAGACCCACTACACAAAAAAGTCCAAATCCTGAAATGTATCAATGTCAAATAATTCCAAATCCAATGCCTAAATGGATCTGAAATCTGGGACCTTAAGGTAGTGTTTGATGGCTAGGAATTTTAGAATTGGAAATATATTTCTGGAAATATATTTCCTGAAATAAAGGAATGAGAAAAATCTCTCCGATTCCCATTTTGATGTGTGTGTGATGACTGAGAAATATATTTCCTGAAATATATTTCTGTGTTTGATGATACAGAAATATATTTCCAGAAATATATTTCTGCGTTTGATAATAAGAAACATATTTCCAAAAATCTTTATATAGCTTCTTAAACACATAGATAAATAATAAACCATCTATGAACTCACGACCATCGATAAAATGAACATGATCTTTACAAAAGTAAAATATAAAGCACATAAAGCACAAACTGCAGATTCCAATCCTGTTACTGACCTTCTCACACTAGGCTCTCTATGGTTCTTTAGGCTGGTCAGTCTTGATGCTCAGACTAAAATTTTCTCATTTCTTCTTTAATCATACTACTCGGTCATGGGGAAAGCTACCCAAATAGTGTTGTATCAGGAGACAAATTCAACCGTCTAGGTCTGATATTGTTCTACACGTTTAAGATGCCAAGTGCTTCACCTGTAATGTATAAATTTGGAGAAAAAACTTGCATCTGTTTAAATACATGGTGCCAAATTGAAAATGTTTGCGGCTAAAGAGATAACCATCACTTCTTGCTACACTTCTGCAAGAAAGCGCGACAGCAGAATCTACGCGACAGCGCAACAAATTATTGACCAATGGGACCATTACAGTGTCCTTCTTTTGCCATACATATTGTTGTCACTAGCAACTCTCTCGCCAAGGAAGATGCTCTCTGTAAGTTTTCGTATTGCAGTTTAGTGATCATATTCTACATACAGTAACACTTAAAAAAGTGTCAACTATGTTGTGCGTTCATATAAAGCACATAAAGTTGTGTCTCAATGCCAAAAAAAAGCCAAAATAGTTCCTCTCTTTGAATGCTCTAAAGAACTTAAACCTTTAACCAAAATAGTTTTCTTGTTCTCAGTTTTAACTACCAAACTCCAAGAAGTTTAACATCTGTTAGCTTTCAACACTCAACTTCTTCTCATTTTGTTACTTTAAAAAGTCCCCATTAAAGAAAGTCTGAAAGAGCCCTTTCTCCATGGTCTGAAAGTTCGTATCGACATCATAAGGTTGAACATCTGGAACAATGACAACCAGCAGAACTCCCAGCAAGCAAAGCATAAGATTGATGTCTCCATCAAAATCAAATTACAGTTATTACACTAAATGATGTGCTTGGGAACTAACCTTTTCATCACAAGATGAAGCTTCATGGTAGGTTCCAATTACAACAAGAACCCACGACCCACTTAAAAGAAATTTTTATAGAACAGTCAACAGTGTCTTTCTTCAAACAGGAGAGCTGCCTGATAAGCCCAAGTCAACCCACTTCCCCAACTTTAGTGGTGATCTTAGGTCATGTATGCCCTTTTCAGCATAACAGAACTCCTCGCTAGAGGTGGTCTACAGAGTGCCATAAATCAGCATAACAGGAATCCTGCCAATGTCAAGCAGACCAGATGACACACTGAACTCAAACAGGACCTACGAAGTATGTGCAGCTTTCAGAGATTTTTTTTTTCAGCTGATTTTTAGAGATAAGCTCAACAACACATCTGCAGGTCCAAAAGTTGCAAAATCTATGTGATAAGACTTGAGGAACCTTATTATATAGCTAATTACACTTCTTGCATACTAAACCAATTACAATGAACACGTGAATCAACCAGAAGCAACTCAGAAAAAATAATGTTCTCACTTCTTCTAATGCCCTAACCAACTCCTTTTCCTAATAACATACCAGCAGCATGAAATTAATATTCCTAACAGCTAGTGGCTTAACTATCTGAAGATGAAAAATTAATATACAAAAACTAGAATCCTCTAGTGACAGAATTTATTCATGAATTTTGAATCAAATCAATTACAGCAAAGTTAGCCCGATGTAAAAGAAAAAAAAAATGCTGCATACACGAAGACAGCAGCCAAAACGATAAGACTAAGCTACAAGAGGATGAGAATAAACAAAGTAAATGTATCATGAACAAGAAAATACCATTAAATTGACAAATAAGGTGCCATATTAAAGTCTACTGATAGACCATCCTCTAATCAATTATCTCAAAAAAAATATCAATGCTACACCTGAGTATTTCTCAGCAAAAACAAAGTAAATCAATCCACCAAAGTTCATGGAAACTACAAAAAGTCTTTAACATCAAAATTTCATCAAAATAGATGAACAGACTAGGGCAGTGTATTGCTCGCAGATTCATCACGGGCGCACGGGATTTGCAGGTGCTCCAGGACGGGGACCTTGCCCAGCCTTAGCAAGATCGTCCTGATGAAAAAGAAAAGCAAGAGAGAGAGACACCTTAGGGCAGCACTTGCCGCAGTTTAGGGCAGCACTTGATCGCCTTGTCCTGGTATCAGATTAACCTCACCTATCTCAGAAGGAAGAAACCCAGAAAAGAAAAGAAGACGACCAAGCAAGAGAGAGAGAGAGAGAGAGAGAGAGAGACACCTTAGGGCAGCACTTGCCGCAGTTGGAGCAGCGGATGAAGTTAACGTGCCCCCTTCCATGCTTGTTGCGACCGCCATTCCTCCTCTTGAACGTCTGCAAAAGGGGGGAAAGAAAGCCAAGAAAAAATCAGACGCAGGAAAGGTGTGGGAACACGAGAAAGGAAGGAGGGCAGCGAGAAGGACCTACCATGGTTGCCGCCTCCTTCCCTCCCCCCCTCCTTCACCTCCGTCTCCTTCCCTCCCCCCTCCTTCCACCATCGAGCCCAACGGCTCCAAAAATAATTCCGGAAAAATTATTCCACCCCTCTAGGTGGAATAATGTTTCCGGAAATATTATTCCGAAATCCTTGTCAACGGTCACTAAAATAATTCCGCGTTTGTTACGCTGGAATTTTTTTAGAAATTTGAATAATTATTCCACTGCTACAGTGGAATACCCGCCCATCAAACACTACCTAACGCTACACTGTGTCAATCTCTCCGGTTTGAAACATTTGGTTTCTTATGAATGAGGTGTGCTACTGGTCATGTGGATGAGCTGTGAAAGAGTGATAGGTGCATAAACGTCTCCATCTTGTGAAGATAGGATTGAGATAAAATCCACGACAAGAGATGCACCGCCTACATGAGTATCCTGTTATGGGACTGATGTCACCAAGGCTCTCCTAGGTATATGACCCCCTGAGTTCACTGTAAGTTCGATGTTTCATTTGAATCATAATAGGACAACAAATCGATCAAATAAACCATGACAACCTTTATAAATCAGGCCAACAAGACTTGACACCTTATGACTTATGAGATTTATTCTCTCTAACGGAACTAGACTCCCTACTAGGTAGCAAAACAACCTTTTTCCCCTTAAAATTGAAAGTACAAGTGTTTCCAGCAGTGTTGTACGTATCGTACGATATGGGGCCATATCGTACGATACGTATCATATTGTTTACAAAATACGATACCATACACCCCCTATATCGTAAATAGAGGTGTATCGTGCCTCTATTGTACGATACAAGCTGAGTTTAAAAAAGGGGGCTCGAATCCCCCTTTTTCGAGTTTTCTTTATAAAAACCTGCCCCTTCTTCATTTCTAACCTAGAGATTGTGCCGCCGTGGAGGGAAATCATTTCCACCATTAAGTCATTGATTTTCATCGTGAAATCATCGATTAAACCATGAATTTATGCATAGGTGGCTGATTTCCGATGGGAGGAAAGGGTTCTTTTTTAAATCATGAAGATGAAGATGAATCATTCAGCTGCACAAGATTTTTTTTAAAAAAAGAAATAATGCAGCAACTGAAAAAAGTTAAAAAAGAAGAAGAAGAATTGTCTAACATTCCTAACTTTGTAACTGTTTCATGTACAACCTACAAAGTGTCCACTATCAGTTTCATTAGGCCATTTCTTTAACTTCAACCCTGCAGATATTGAAGAATTAAGCCTGGTCATAGAACCTTGAGATCTTAGTTTGAGACTAGGCACTATATGTGTACTTGTGTCCTTCAAATTAGCTTTCCAAGGCCAGCCATGTCCAACACTGTACTCATGTTGACAACCAACCTTCATGTCAATGTCCATGCACCATAGGCCTACATCGATGACAATTAATTCTAATAATTTGGACATTAATGACTATGATTGTCTTGTATACGTTCACATGCTACAAGTCTATTGTCTGGTTGAAACTTATGCTAAGTTGGATTTCATATGCTCCATGTTTCCCTTAAATAAGGCCTTGTGTTAGTGCCATTTGCATCATGGTGAAGCACATGAATCTGATAAGATGCTGCCTTATTTTTTGTTTGTCACTGGTTCAGGTTGCATCAGAGAAAGGGTTTTTCTCATTGGCTATAAATCTTCAAGTAAGCTGCAGATATAATTTTTTAAGTCCATTTCTTTCATAAATGTAATTCATGTCATTTTATGTATATTACAGTGCTTTTTTGTGTATCTGTTGTATGTATATACTGTCTTTTCCCCACTTTTTTCAGTTGCTACTATATGGTTCTTAATGAGTGACTTTGTTATACACAGGTTTTACCTGTGCCACAAGTCCATAAAAAATGTAGTTCCTTGTTTCACACACTCTGTAACTTGGATATTTCCGCCAGGCAGCTTACTAAACTTGTGTCATAGATACCATACCCAAGATTGGTAGCTGGCACAGTATCGAAAGGTCTTTGCCCTCAGTTTAACCTATTTTGTCCATCTTATGAGCCAGTTATTATTATTATTATTTTTATTATTGTTTTATAGATCTGAGATTGCTGATGGATTTAACATCATTTATATATTGGAAAACATTTTGCCTAATTCTCCACTGAACATTTTTTTCTTGTGGAGAAGTTTGATGCAATATAGACCTCTAACTGTTAGGCGAGAGTTTTATGTACTAGAAGAAGCTACACTTGGATGTGAAGTTTCTGATATAATATAAATTATACTACGTTCTCATAAATAATGATTTGGTTTTACCCCAGGTTCCGGGTCCAACACATTACAGTATGGTCTTCTATTTTGTGACAGCACGACTTATACCTGGTTCCCTGTTGCAACGATTTGTTGATGGTGATGATGAGTTCCGGAATACGAGATTGAAACTTATTCCTTATGTTCCTAAGGTTTCAATCTTTCATTACTTACTACTTACTAGATAGGACTTTTATTTGCTTAGTGAAGTTACTTTCTTCTTTTCTTTTGTACAGGGTTCATGGATTGTGCGTCAAAGTGTTGGTAGCACCCCATGCTTGTTGGGAAAAGCAGTAGATTGTAATTATATTCGGAGACCTAAATACCTGGAAGTGAGTGAAAAAATGAATTTTCTTTCGATTAAAATGATTGTAGTTAAATGTTAGCATGACAAGTGTTCATCTGCAGATAGATGTAGACATTGGCTCTTCCACGGTTGCAAATGGAGTACTAGGGCTTGTATGTGGTGTTATTACTACTCTGGTGGTGGACATGGCATTTCTTATCCAGGTATAAACAGACTTCTTTTGTCTTTCTTGTATATGTGCATGTGGAGGGGGATGGGTTGGGAAGGGAAGAGACTTGTTATTGTTATTACAAATGCTGGTACATACACCGGAGGTGGTAAGTTGATGGTAAGAGGGGAAGGTAAAGGGTGTCATGAAGACCTTGGATGAAGTCTCAAGCATGGAGCTTCTCCCATGGTATTGTCCTCTTGGGGCTTGGTGGTTGGGGGCCCACCCTTGTCATAGAAAAAGAGGAAGTACTGGTACTAGGCCTTCTCCTTGAAACTGTAATGTCATTTTGTTGGGCAATTTAGCATTCTAAAATCTGCAGAATCAGATGATATTGAAGTGGTGGCCCAAGTGGTTTCTTTTGGCCCCTCACATCCCTCATTTTCTTTCAGAAGGGGGAGTTGGTGTCTGACCCTTGTTCTACCATGTTTGTTGATGAATGCATCCTTCCCATGTTGTCTGGAAAGGAGCTGTTATAGTAGAGCATTTTAAATTAGTTAATATACTCTTTATATGGGATACAATTTAAGTATGAACTGCCAATGTCCTTTTGTATATTTGCAGGGGAACACAGTAGATGAGCTGCCAGAGCGTCTTATTGGCGCAGTCCGTGTCTCACATGTGGAGTTATCATCTGCTATCAACCCAGCACTTGATGAACTTCAACCAACTGAATCGTAGCTTGTGGCATTGTTCAGAGGTTCTACCTAGAGCACCACTATCTGTTGACTTTCTGCTTCCTCATCATGTAAACTTGCATTCTGCAATCAGTTGCAAGTCATTGTAGATCATCGGTTGAGTGTGATTTATGGAAAATGATCTCTGTATTTCTCAAGCACGGCATTTATACTAGAATAGCAGGAAAATTGTGTAGCATGTATTGTTCTGTTCAGATTGGCCTTCATGGTACGAGTACCTTCTATTGAAAGGGCAAAAAGAAAAACTCTATTGCTGATGCAATTTTACTAAGTAGGATGTTGGCCTTTACATTATCCTGTCTGTCTAGATGCCATTGTCCAGTGGTTCTAATGAGGATCTCAGGGAGAACAGGAAAAAGGCAAATCTGTTTTTTGGGATGTCTTTGTTCATTCAAACATTTCTGTTGATGCTGCCAATTGGGTAATATAACCAAAGTTGGAACTTTCTGATAGCTGAGCTCATTTGTGGGCTTTGTAGTTGAAACTGTGGAGTATGTCAAATTGAGGGCATCACATGCTGCCTTCACTACCATCTATGCGGAGCTTCGATGTCATCTTACGCAGGACGACCAATGCAACTTCAAAAAGAGTCCAACAGCATGCGAAACGTCTTCTGGATTAACCAGCCAGAAACAAATACCTAAGCAATCAAGGACCCTGCCTTAATGAGATTGCCTATAACCTTTTCTATTCGCACTGTTCTGGTTGACAAGGCGCCAGATGTCTTCTAAATATTCTCAACTGCCAGGGGTTTGGATACACATTGAAAAAATTGTTTTTCAGAAGCAAAACGGCGTTTTGCTTCCGAAACCACGTTTCATGGGCGTTTGGGTACCGGCAAAACTGGGTTTCACTTTAAGACCTAGTTTCGTGAAAACGTCGATTCTATCCGGGTTTCACATAACCTGGTCTCGGTTGGGTGGAAATATTTACAAATGCTTCGTCTAGATATTAGTTTCATAAGGACTTGCTTAAGTACGTCATAACGAATTACCACCAGTTGTCTATCGTAAGCATATAATCATTACAACCGGTTGTCCTCTGGCGTCGTGATAGTACCAAAAGATGGTATTACAAAGTTTTCAGGGTTCGAGAGTTGGAATGTGAAGAGGAGAAGCAAATTGATCAATAGAATTGAAGTTCTTCCTCTCTATCTGTTCTGTAATTTCTCACCTTTTTTTTCCTTCTTGTCTCTTCTCTTAGTGCACATTGTGTTTGTCAACCAGTTTTTGTGTGTTCTTGATAAACATGCCTTGTCATTCTTTTCTACTCATATATGCTTGATTGATTCGGGTAGTGATCATAATTTTTTCGAACTTCTTTACCTTGCCAGCTCGTTCATATGGATGGGGGTGTCCTCTAATACACTATAGCTATGAGTTGTCTTTTAGTTCTATGACTAAATTCCTCAAATAACAATTGGGAAGGTGTTAAATATTGGATATATATTTAAGCGTTTTCCTTTCTTCTCTTTTTTTTTAGCATCTACAAACACGGGATGAAGATAAGCTCAGAAAACAATTATGCAATAACAGAAAATATGAATTGATTTCATTTTCCGAGAACATATAACGCAAAATAGCATGACCAGTGTACTAGACCTCGGGATCGAAGCCAAAACTGAATGTGACCACCACTGAGATTCAAACAAAATATATTCTTTTCATGAACGGGAAAAGCTGTTCTGTAGTTTAATTTTCTTGTTTATTGTTAAAAATGTTATTTAATCAGAAGGTCGATTGACATCTTGCTCGCGAAGTTTTGTGCTTCGCTTGATTGACGTCAACATATACTCTCCTAAAGAGTTGATGCTCATGGGAAATCGAATCATGGGAAATCGAACCAATGATCAGCCTTCTATCATCAGTCATCGGCTTTTTTGTTGATTGGTATCGAAGTGGTGGCTTATTCGAAAGTGTCATGTGTTGTTTTTAGTTATTTTAAGTACTTTAAGAGCTCTTTAGGGTTTAGCTAGTTCTTGCATAGTTTTTTTCTTTTTTCATTTATCTTTATCATTTCAAAATAAATTTCTGAAAGATCTTTATCATTTATGTATCTGACTATCCACAACCAGAGACACTTCCCATTTTCAGCGTGATTCCAGAGTTGCAGAAGTTACGGAGGTTAATTAATATTCTTTTTTATATAAATTTTAGGAGAAGCCTGTTTATATTTGTATATGTTTTAATATTTCGGAAAATCAGCACACATTTAAAATTCAAAAAACCATGTAGTCCTGATGATCCGGTTTTAGCGGCAAGGGTACGACGGTTATTTTCTGATCCAGGAGGACTGTTTTCAAAATCACTTGGAATGCATCTCTTGGCTGCTAACCGCTCACTGTCATACTGTTATTCTCTCTCTCGTTCTCTCTCGTCCATTTTTCCTTGTGAGAACCAGGATCAGGACCAACTGTAATGGGGAGTTCAGTCGACAAGTCAAGGCAGACAACTTTAAGGCATACTTCAGGTCTCTCTCTCTCTCTCTCTCTCTCTCTCTCTCTACACAGTCATGGCTGGTCAAGAGAATCAGAAATTTAGATTAATAATGGTTGATATGGAAAGAGTGAATTGGATTGAGTAAATGCAGATAGGAGCAGGCCATGTGGGGACGAAGTACTGCCAAAGCCGGAGACGCTAAGGAGACGGTACAGACATGCGCAAACGAGCGAATGTAGGTTTCTGTGTGCAACCAATGAAATGGCAAGTCCACTGGTCTCTCTCTCTCTCTCTCTCTCTCTCTCTCTCTCCCTCTCTCCCAATCTTGTTAAACTATAAGAATAGAGACTAGATCCTGCTCGAGAATGGTAGTCGAGGTTTTAAACAGCCACAAATATTAAAGTTTTTGGGTTTTCTCAAGAAAAAACAGAAAGGTTTTGGCGAGCAAAAATAGATGTAATGTGTTCAACAGATTCGAGTACAAGCACAAACAGCATAAAAACTGCCCCTTGCTGTGCTAATGATCTTGCATTAAAATGAGTGCTATTGTGTCCAATCTCGTTATTTTTGTCAGCATCATGTTCATAAAAAAAATGTTAGATTTCCCAAAAAAACAATGACTTGATTTGAATAATTTGTAACATCTGAACTTTTGCGGATAAAAAAAATTGTAGAAATGTAAAGTTGCTGGTTAAACAACCAAGTTTAACGAAGCCGCCTGAATCTGTCGCTAGGACGTTTCAAGTTTTTCGACTGCTTGGTAAGCGAAACTAGATGATTTGTTTTCTGAGAAAATTTTGCAATAGAAGCTGCACAATTTATTTTTGAAAATTAAGAAAGTGCATAGGATAATAGAAACATGGATAAACTGCCATCAAAGAGAAGTTCAGAAGTGTTCACGCATGTCTTAATATTTAATAATCAATTTGTAGAGATTGGTATGGACGCCATATTGTTTTGCTTGCTGATATGCCCCGATACTTATCGGTCAATATGATCTGATACCTAACAACACTATAAAATTTATGCAATAGTTTCTCAAAGCATAGCAATGGATGCGTGAGTTCCACCAGTTATTCTAAGACCTGTTCAACACACAACTTTTTTACAAGGAAAGAAACTGGAGTATCATATAGGGGATGTAGATGATGATACTGAGGAAACTGATCTGATGAAAGGTGCCCTGTTGTTTCTCATGGTGAGATAACTGAAACAAGTAAGTGTTAGGAACGAGGCCCTTTCACACATTCTCTCTCTCACGACACCAAGAGAAGAAGAAAAAAGAGGGAATAAAAAAGACAGATTTTACCTGGTTCGGAGACAAAGGTTCTCACACATCTGTGGCCACACACACGAATTTTCACTATCACAGAAGAATCCAAGAATACAAGAAACTGCCTCCCTCATAAACATGGGGATTAGGACCTGCAAAAAGGATCAGACTCCACACTCTAACAAGGAGTGATGCAGTATGCACCTTCTAGGTTGGTCAGATCCAGAAAGCTCAATGAATGGTTTCACTCGAAATGGACATCAATTCTAGTAAGTTACTGCTTTTGCGTTTTTTCTTCTACATGACAACCATACTCAGACCAGTGCAATATGGCACCCAATGCAACAGGTCACGGGGAGGAAAGCAAAAGCAGCTTTGATCCCATCAGAAGCTTCTTCTCAGATGAAGCAGCCGGAAAAGCAGAAACCCAGTCTGAATGGACCACCGGAACGGCAATGCTGCCTCCATGAATCGACCAAACTGAGAAACACCAGTGTCTCCACATGTGGCAGCCCCCGTTCTATAATCAGCAGGAAGAAGAGCAAATGTCGGGATGGTACTGATCGATCAGACAGTCGCCACCCTGAGAATACCAGCACCGTGCTGGAACACAGAGTGAAGAGAAAACGAAACCACAAACTAACGCAGCAGTCAGCTGAGAAAGAAGAGAGTCATTCCTCGCTTCCGAAGGAAACTAGCAGAGAGAAGCATCGCCACCACCATCATCATCATCACCATCACTATGACTCCGATCACGTATCCAGGCCAAGGGACTTGATGAAGACGACCAGGAAGGTTGGTACCATTGAAACGATTGGAAGAGATCCTGATCCTGGTCCCGCTTCTGCTTCTGCCAGTGGCCGAACAGCTCGCACAAATGGCCTCACCAACCGATCCTCACAGGGGCGAATTCCTAGACGGCAGGGTGAGACGCGGAAATTAAACCCGATCAGGCCCACTACATCTTCCGATACCTTGAGGAACCACAGAAGGGCAGTGAGTGTAGACAGAGAGAGAATTCGCCAGCAAGCAGACCAGAAGGCTGAAACTCAGGCTAGGAAGCAACCGCCACTTCCGATTCTAAGCACCACTACCAAGGAACGGGATATCGTATCGGATCGGTTAAAGAAAGGGCTTTCAAATGAGCTGATTGCGTTCGCGAAAGAACAGGAAAATTTTGGTTCATATCGAGATGATTACAGCGAAAGGTCCAACGACATTGAGTCAGTGAAACGACTAATCAACAGGAAGCCTTCTGCAGCATCACAGAGCGGAACGAATCGGATGAAGAATCGGAATTGGGAGATCGAACAGGGAGGAAAGCATGTAGGAGGAAAGAGGCAACTTAGCCAGCACATCCACAAGAAGGTGCTGGTAGGTCCACTTCACAAGAGAAGCCTGCCATATCACAGGCCAACAAGACATGCTGATGTCTCTCGCCGCATATCGAGCCTTACACCAATAGAATCCTTATCCACCAGCATCTGTCAAGACCTTGAGACAGAGAGCCAGTCGACGGTGAGCTGGATTCCGGCCGGCCGACAACCCGGAAAAGACCGATATCAGCCTTTGCCAACTCAGATGCCACATAGAGCATTAGCCAAGAGAAATTGGTCACTGAATTTGCCACATCAGCATGTAGATATTATGCCACATAGATTGCTGGATCAGCATCCGAGAAGGACACCGGATCCTCATCTGTCACTCCACCAGCCACGGAAGCCTATCAATGGCAATCATCAGTCAGCTCAATTTGGGCTGACCACCACTGAGAAGTTCACTAGAGATAAAAAATTGTTCAATCCTAATGCTAAGAAGAAAGAAAAGAAGAAGAACAGTAACAGTCATAGTGGAAGCAGTGCAGATAATGGGCCGTCAAGAAAATACAAGAATAGGTTGGGATTAGTCTTTCATCATCACCACCATCACCACCACCACCTTCATCCTCGAGACCAGGATGAGGATCACCATCACCACTATGGCCATGTTCTCAAGGGACTGTTCCACCTCGGCAGAAAGAAAGAACCAGCAGGAAGCTTGGGTGGTGAGATCAAGGGGCAAAAGGCCGGGGATCAAAAGCTGCGGGTCAAGAAGGGGCATGGTCACTTGTACAAGCTGGTGGCAGCATTCTTCAGATACATCCTGCACCCTCGAAAGGCTGCTGCTGGCCGCAAGCAGGTAGCTCGGGTAAGGATGATGGTGGCCGGACGGCAGCAGGTTAAGAAGTTGCATTGGTGGCAGAAAATCTATAGGCGTGGAGGGGTGAGACTTGCCAACCGGAAAAAGCCACAACTCAGGCTGCCCTTCAGAGTGAATTCTCACAAAACCAAAACCGTTGCCAAACACTGAAACAGTGACATGAAGAGCTCAAGTCAAATAAGTACTATTTCTTTTTTCTTCCTTCTGGGTATGAAGGGGGGAACTTCAAATTAGTAAATTGATGCAGCTGAATTCAGTCAAACCAACAGCAGTTCTTTGAAAGCAACGAGAAGGCACTCCAATTGAACATCGTTTTGATAAAGGTTCATATCGTACATTCTACCAAATATCACTTTATAAGCAGATCTATTATTCCACTCTCCGTTGTCAATGTATATTCACCTTTCTAAGCATCCATCGGGTGATTGGCGTTTTGAAGGCAGCTGCAGCAAGGAGGACGAGTTAAGCATTTGCACCATCTGCAACGTATAAAAGTTCTAGTGGTCCGCCAATGCGTGTGCAAACAAACACTTGCAGGTCTACGCACAAGAGCAAAAGTAATTGAATGAAGGGAAAACATGACGTAAAGTCGACCTGTGTGAAAAGCAAGCTGCGGATAGGCAAGACACGCATTAAGGAACTGCAACCTCCACAGCGTCAAACGTTCATGGAACAATCAACCAAGCTTGCAGAGAAAAAAAAACTATGAAAAATCGTAGTCTTTCTGTCCATGGCTCTCATTGTCAAGGTCGCTCGAAAGAAAAAATGAATACTTTCAGGTTTGAAGATGCTCCATCTTGATTCTTACCTAGTTTCCTGAGCACTTAAGTTAACACGCAGAATTCACAAACAACCTAATGAATGTCATTTCGGAGTCATTTTCCAGCAAGAAAGCTGCTGACAGTGCTCCATGATCATCAGTAACATTCTTAGGCACCTCAAGAATCAGTCATCTGAATAGGCGAAGGGCAGTGCAACTTGAATAATCTTGCCCACGCATTGTTTGGGCTACTGAAGCCCATTCCCCCCAACAAATTGAGGAAATGGCGCTTTTAAGGCCATTCAGCCCTTTATTTCTGGGACGAGTAAAGGTCCATTTAGCTCTTATGAAATGTAAATCACATATTTCAGTCAATTTACAAAGAAGCCTAGGATGGGATGCATAAACTCCAGAAGTTCATGTGCTTCCTTTTTCATGGATCGTTCAAGTCATTATCTAATTTTAGCAGCGTACCAGAGTTCAACAATCATCCGATGCATGTTCAAATCTCAATGTGCAGTCTTAGAAGAAAGGCTAGGAGAAAGAGGAAATTCCTTTACAACAAACGTTAGCTAAATATGACACCGTACTCCATAGGCATCCTCTAGCTCCAAGTTTTCAACTTTGTCACTTCCCTTTACTTTTTCGAATGTTTAGGTTCCCGTTCTAATCGCTTAAGTGGAATCAGATAGATATACTTCGTTTATGTTATAAACACAAAAATGCAGTTCCCTTAACCTGCACATGAAACGACTAACATACCTGACCTTTCCAATTTATGAAGATCAAGTTGACAGTTTTTTCTTTTTTTTTTTCTTTTTTCATGCAAATATCTTTCTCTCTCTCTCTCTCTCTCTTTCCGGGCAAATTTAAATGATTTCCGTCAGCGAAGATGGTGAATGCATTTCAGATTAATGTACTTGAAAATGGAAAAAGAAAGTTTATTCATAGAGGAATTGAATGCTAATTATAAAATAATAAGTGACGAAGCAATCACAAGGGCACTACCCAAAAATACAGCACATGGGTGCAGCTAATGACCCACGAATTAGGCAATTTTTATACAGTGACAGCATAACTTGCGTGTGAAGGAAGAAATTTCGGGGACAAAGGGGAGAATTCATGTGATGCAGCTAATTCGTAGAATAAAAAAAGAAAAAGAAAAGGGGTGAGAGAGAGAGACAGTTTTCCCACCTGACCAGTGCAGGAATGTAGTGCCGAATGGCCAATTTTTGATTTTAAGGTTACAGATGGCTTCCGTTTAATCTGAAACAGCAGAAACATTCGCTATTGCTTGCTTATGAGAAAAAGTTTTTCTAATTTTAAATCATTTGGAAAAACTTTTTATTGCAATCCGAGTGTAGATATGAGCTGCTCATTTTAGATGAGTACCTGTTTTTGACTTAACATGCTAGAGAAATAAACAACACTAGAAGGGCTTGATGTATAAAACCCACCAAACATTGGAAACTAATCTCCCTCCCTCCCCCTCGGAGATGTTTGCAGGCATAATGGTCTATACATCATAAAGATTTAACTTCTTGGGATACCAAAAAGTTAACCCTTCCAATTTCTGAATATAGAGATGCTTTGAAAATGGACCAAAATGCAGCAACAAGATTTTCCCTGCTAATGTAGATCCAAAAGTAACAAAAAGACATCGATTATTTTATTTAAAAGAAATATTTGGATACAAGCGCCGGAAAGAAATTCACAATACAAATATTGTCATCGCCCAACAGGAGGGGTACTACTATCATAGGCCAATTATCCGCAATACTAAATGCTCTGTTTGGGAAGAAACCAGGATTAACTGTCAAATGCCAAGTCCTAGACTTCCAGAGAGCTATGGACTAATACCGGAAAATTAGGGCGTACAGAATGACGAGGACATCATGGAGCAAAACAATGGAATCAGTTGAACACGTACTAATTAGACTTGGAATCAGACATCCTGCAACACTAAGCTGATTGCCATCTTCACCTAATCGGTACACACCTGCAAAATCAAGTATCACAATTAATATAGGCTCATCCTGTGATGAACCATCACCATGGATTTTCTATTAGAAATGAAGAACACTTGATGTACCTTCTTAATGACTCAAGCCGCAGGTTCAACCAAATCCTTGTTGGAACCACCATTCTTCGATTGGTACTCCTCCAGTCCCTTCAACCAAAGATCACCGAACTCACAATCCTTCCACGCCTCAAACCAGGGGCCGCCCAGCGTGTAATGGATAGCCTTGGGAAAGGTTTTGGGATCATTCTCATCGACATGATTGTGTCCAACAAGAAAGTTCCACACGAACGGGATCGAACCGATTTCGTTATCATCGAGCCACATAAACCGGTGAAGGAACGCGCCTGTTTGGGTGTTAACAGCTTCAGGCGTCAAGACCTGATTCTTTGGGTGCCCGCAGTTATACAACACCATGGAGGACCAATTCTTCCGTGGATAAAGAGTCTGAATGGCTCCATCCATCTTGGTCGTCTCTTTAGGAGCATAATCGTGATGAACGCACATGACGGCGTACTTGTCATCGATCAAGTCCACCAGCTCCTTAATGTCCGTCGTGTAGAGGAAATCACAGTCGACGAACATCGCCCAGCCTTCGAAGCCAGCAAGGAAAGGAGTCAGGAACCTGCTGAAGGAGAACTCCGTGCTCTCCGTCGCGCCCCTTTCGCGCCAATACAGATTCTTCTTCCGAAGCTCTGACTGAACTATCGGGCGGATCTCCACAGGAATCGAAGCATGCTTCAAGATCGAGTGCTTGCACACATTGTAGGCCTGATCCTCGCGGGGATCGTACCCGATGAAGATCCTGAACTTCTCACTCCCCAAACTCTTGGCGACGCCATTTCCCTCAACTCTTCCGTTCTCCGCCATTTCTCCTGGATCCTTCGACTTCTCGCAAGACCGGCACTCGTTTCCCTCCGAACTCCGCTAGCCCGAGAACAACAGGCACATTGGCCGACACGAGATCCGGCAAGTCCGTTACCGACAAGATCTGCAGATTTCGAGCGAAAACAGCGAAGAAGAGATCAGATCTAGAGTCAAATAGTCGACAAGACGACGAGTCAAGGTGAAGGAAGAACAAAGAAAATATATAGATACGAGGCGTAGACCGCGGCCTCGCAAGGACATGGCGGAGCGAGCTCCACTAACTACCTTGCCTTCTGCACCGGTCTCAGGGGGCCGAGAAAAAGTAAAATCCAACCAAAAACGAGAAGTGCTCAGGACCTCACCGCAACTCTTGGGATCTTGTGGGTTCCTATTTTTGGGAGGGAAAGCTATTTATAGAGCGAGAGTCGCGGGGATTAAACACAGCCACCAGCTTAATTTGTGATTAAGCTTCACTAATCGGTGGATTAATGGCGTCCGAAGCATCTGAAATTCCAGAATTCCTTCCGCGTTGTGGGAAGCGGAGCCATTCGATGGGCGCCGCGCTCACTTACGGTGGATGAGCGAGCAAACTTCAATAAATGTAGGAAAAATCGGTTCCTGAACCGAATCGGTCGGCCGATTCACTATTGCACCCATTTTTTTCCCAATATTTCGAAAAAAATATAATTAATTTTAAATACAAAAATTTTAAGATGTTTAAGAAACAGTTAACATAGATCTGAGTGGCCAACAATAATTGGTGGCAGTAAATTTTTGCTTGCATCAATTTACAATCTTGTTTGGATGCAAATAATGAGAATAACTGGTGATACTAAGGGGTTTCGGCTAAAAAAAAAAATAGTTTTTACTGTTTTATAAATTTATCTTGAAGATTTGAGTAAATTTATAAAACAGTATAACATTATATTTCATGAATCTACTTAATCTTTGATTGAGGAGAAAGAATGAAAGTAGTTGGAGATATTAAGGGGCTGTTTGATAATGGAAATAGTTTGTTACTGTTACATTTGTCTTCAAGATTTCAACAAATTCATAGACAATATAATACAATATTTAATCAATCTATCTAAAACTTCTATGAGATTTATGTAGTAGTATCATTTATGAAGTATTTTTTTAAGTGCCCAATAAATTTAACTAATTTTTGGGTTAGATGCACAAAACCCTAACATATTGTTACTGTTTCTAAACAGCTCATAAAGTTGTGTATGGATTATACTTTTAGAAAATGACATTGTGTGAAAAGATTATATGACAACATAGTTTTTAAACAGTTTTCATAACTTGATTTTGAATGTTTGGAAGACAAAACAAAAATCTACTTTACATGGAAAACTTGTTACACCTTTTTGAAAATGTTGTTTTGTCAAAATTGGGTTTTACAAAAAAAAATTAATTTTAGCTATTGTCCAAACAAATACTATTTTAAAAGCAAAACAATGTTTTAGATTCAAGAGTGTCCCCTAAACGAGATTTTACCTGAAGCCGTTTTAAGCTGTATAAGAGCGAGCGAGGGCGAATTCGAGTTCGAGTAGAGATTGAGTTCGCTGTAAATCCTAGGCATTGGAATGGCTCGGTTTGACAATTAAAACTCGAGCATGAGCCGGTTTAGGTTTGACCCCATTAAATAACAAGTATATTTTTAATATAAAATAATATATAAATAAATATTTAAAAAAATATCTAACCCACCTAAATTTATCCGGTCCATTCGGGCCGGCCCGATAAATTATCGAGCCGACTCAGACCTAAGATCGAGCCCGAGTCAAATGGAATACAGAATAGCAGGTACCCGGGCCGACCCGACTCGATGGAGCCAGGCTTAACCGTGCGACCAATCAACAGGCTCGATCCGGTGGGCACGTCCGTTCACGTGCATTACTCAGCCAGGAACTCGGAAAGCGAGGTGGGAGACAGCACCAGAAAGCTGGAGCAGAGAGAAGCCATAGCGTACGCACGGCACTCACGTACTGAGGGTGGCAACTCAACGCGCGTGTTCTTCGACCGCGTGATCAGCTCCTTTCGACGGTCCACAGACACGCTCACCGCGTCCAGGTGAGGGCAACCGCAGCAGACCTGTCCCCAGTACAAATTCACCGACGCGTCAGGTCCACGAGATCTTGGCCGTACAAAGCTGCGTCCAATCAACGGCTCAAAATCAGAGTTGGAAAAGAAAATCTCCGCCCGTGATTGCGCGCGTCCCGCGAGGAAGGGGAATCTCCAACGAGTAACCACTGCCCTTATTCTCTAGAAATTAACGTTAACATCAAAGGGAGTGTATTTCACGTTAAGTTTTAAATGTCTTTCTGTAGCTTTCTTTTGGGCCCTTGGTTTTCGTGCGAATGAGAAATTAAAGTTGGGCCGATTTTTTGCAAAGCTTCACGTGCCGCAAAGCCGAGGCCGGCTTTTAAATACATTCATAAAACCACGGGAAGACGCTGAATTGGGATAACCATGTGCTTCTTGCAATTCCACTTATAAATTATAATAAAGAGGCCGTCGATTTGGTTTGTGTTTAGTATTTATTTATTTTTATTAACAACCCAACATTCATTCAAAAAAAGGGTTGTAAGATTGTATTATTTCCTTTATTTTGAGCTCTTAACTTCCATCAATACTTAGGTGAAGTATGGTGTATTTATCTATTTAAAGTGTCGTGATCCCACTATTTACTGTACAAATAAACAACACTCATGAGAATCAAACCAATGACACGCTTTTTATGCAATCTGATATGAAGTTTAGTTACAGATGGTGCACAACTGAGGACCTTTTTCCCTAAATAAAATTCTTGTGAATAAGAATCCGGCATGTTGCTATAGAGTTAAGATTAATGCACAATAATTTGAGAAATTTGTAAATGAGAATAAAATTTCTGTTAGACATATAAATAACTTTCTATAAAAAAGGTTTCTTTACCCCACGCTATTGGTCTATACCAATAATAACACGAGTCTCCTTATCGTCAAACCATGACATGTTTGATCACCATCAGCTTTTATGGGTTTGTTTGGCAAGTTGTTTCATGAACCTGCGCTAAAGATTACCATAGAATATAAAATACCGTGTTATCATGGTTAATAAATCTATGCAAATTTTACAGTAGATTCATAGGACAGTAACAATTTGTTACTGTTGCCAAACATGCTCTATAATAACGATCTATAATAACGAAGAATAATCTTGACATGTAACTTGTTTGGTGTCCATACAATGTATAATAGTAGAGAGATGAGTTAGTAAATATGGTATTAGCATTGTATTGGTTTGTTAAAAGACACACATATACAAAATAAATATACACACGTTCGAGTGATGTTCTCATCTAATCCAGTTTCGTGGAAACTTGGGTTTATGAATATCAATTTTTTTGAACGGAAGATATGAAAATAAAACCAAAGACATGCTGTCAATATACCACCAGCCTCACTGGGTACGATACATCCCTTGGGGCAAAATCTTTTAATTTGTCTAGATGCAAAGCAATAAAAATTGTCCTTCTTAACATAAAGCAAATTTTTTATTAGATTGCTTTTGTAACACCCTAAGGGCCCGTTTGATGGGCTGGAAAAGTACCGTAGCTTAGAAAAAAAAAATTCAAAATTTTAAAATATTTACGGTTTGTCAAACACGGAAATATATTTCTGACCGTTGAGGCTGGAATCGGAAGCATATTTTCAGAAGAATGTTTCCACCACAAGATGTGGAAATATTTTTTTGGGTTTTCTTTTTTGCCTGTTAGGGCACCCATTCTCGTCCTCAGCTTTTTCACCCAACCCGCCTTCGTCAGGCCTTTCCCCTTCTCTCACCTTTCCCCTTTTTTTGTTTTTTTTTTGCCCGTTAGGGCATGCCTTCTTGTCCTCAGCTTTTTCACCCAACCCGCTTTCGTCGGGCCTTTCCCCTTCTCTCACTGCTGCTGCCTCAATGCATCCGTCGTCCCTCTCACTCTTGCTGCAGCTCTTGCTCCCGCTTTCACGCTAGGTCCTCTCAACAGACAAGCAAACTTCTGTGTTTGTGTATCTCTTTAGCCTATGTAGTTTTAGGATCCTCAGCTAGCTTATGTTTCCATTGGAAGCCAATTGCTCCTACGTGTTATGTTGAAAAGATGATAAACCATTTCCAATCCATCAAACGGCCCCTAAAAGTTTAGACCATATTGAAGATTGTAAAAAATCATCAAGGACTTGTAAAGAGGGTTATTAAAATGGTTGGTTGCCTTGATTACTAGTTTTCCTTGGGCTGAAACCAAAATTGTTAGGGAGTGGGCTAGGATCTGTCAAACCAGAGGGTCAAGCCCAGGTCGAGTTGTTATAGTGGTATGAGAGAATGGTTCAACACTCTAACCTGGATTCCACACACTAGGATGTGTGTGCTTTAAAAGGTCGTGAACTTAACACTCTAAAGGTTTAGTTATGTATTGAAAGATCTTCAAGAACTTAAAATGGTTGATTGTCTTGATTTCTAGCATTTTTTGAGCTGAAATCGAAACTACGGGGAAGCATATTGAGATATGTCTGACCATGGCTACATATGATATAATAATTCTAAAATACAAATGAAATAATATGGCTCAGACAAGAGTGTCCAATTGTCTATCTGGGCATACTCTTTGAGCTCACTTTTGTGAGCTTTTCTTTGATAGGATGGGAGGAAACTCAACTGTAAACCCTCTGTGACTCAAATTCAGAAGCTCTAAGGGGCCGGGGTAGCCTGATGGTTGATAGATGGCTGATAGATGGTTGGTTGGTAGTTCAAGTAGCATGGGCGCATAAGCCCAAGCAATGCTAGACCTCAGAGGTTAGGAATGTCTACAAATCCGATTTAAATCCGACATTTTACCGAACAACATAAAAAAAAAAAAGAAATCCGACATAAAAAACAAAAAATTCATATCGGGTTAAGAATTCAAATCAGATTTGGATATAAATAATGACATTCAGTTGGATTCATATTCAGATTTAAGTAAATATTGACTGAATTCAGATTCCGATCAAAATATAGTTTTAAATAAATGTCCTATGCTCAATATCTACAATATGGTTTAGGTTTGGTTTAAACATCAAATTCAGATTCGGCCGTTCATCTAAAATTTGGATTCAGATTATATAAATTTAGATTTTAAATTCAAATATGGTACAAAAATATTTCATCCGTATACACCGAATATGGCTCGTTAACATCTCACAAAAGTTGTGGCGTTGATGGTAAAACCGTTTCACTGACGCGTTGGATGGTGACTGGGTGGGTGTGCGTTGTTCACGTGTACCACTCGAACGGAAACGCTTGAGGGACAAGACAGACGGGACACTGGTACAAGAGCCAGAGGGCGCAGCAAACAAGGCATGGCGCCGTGCAGACTGAACAGTGCCGTGTTAATTATTCATTGGGACCACAAGGATTGGACGGTCCATGGATGGGCTCACTCTACGGTGAAAATGACCACAGCGGAACAGTCCCATGATGCAATACACCTTAGAAATTTTTTATGATTAAATATATGTTTTAGTATTTTTCTCTTATTTTTTTTACAAACTCATTTTTATTTTTTTAACCTTTATTTACAAAAGCATTTTGGTCATTTATGTACAAGAATATGCATGGATCATCAACTAATTACATGTTTTTTTTTTGTGTGTCACTAAATACTAAAGTTTGTTATTTTTTGAATTGTGAAATGTCACAAACTTTACTAAATATGCACAAATACTCATGTAATTTGTTATTGATCTACTTTAAGATAAAGAACACCAAAGAAGAAATGCTTGGCATGTCACTCAATTGGTGTATTTATAATGCATGAAGTTGTATAATGCATCAGACACGAGTCATACAACTAACTTAACACATGCTCATCCAACAACATTCACGAGCAACACTTCGAGCAAGTTAGTTTGATTGCTTTGAAAAATTTCTTCACGATTAACTTAAATTCAATCTCCCTTCGAGATGCACCTTAAATTTCAGTATGTTCAATACAACCAAGTTCTGGATATTTAGCAGGATTCTGGTGCATACTTGGTAGAAATCCAAGTGTGATTTCTATTAGCCTCTGAATTCAAGTAAACAAATTCAGATTCTTTTGGACATCTGACACGGAATAACTAGGGATGTCGATAAATTCAATTTTGATTGGGCATTTGGTAGGGCGGATCCTGGGGCGCTCCCAAATACCTCTGAACTCACTGCCTGCACAGGCTGGCCCGTATCAGCATCCGACTGTATCTGAAAAAAACAGATACAGATTCGGTTCAACTACATTCGGTTCAAACAGATAAGAAATGGCATCAGATTGAATCTAGATTCTTGTCGGATTTAGTTTTGAATAAATATCCTATAACCAATGCAACTACATTTTGAAAATGGGCTATATTCGGTTCAAAATTCGGGTTTTGGTTAAGAATGTAAAAATCAGATTTGGATTGTCAAGTCGGATTTCCGATTTGGATTCGGATATGAATGTAAAAATCAAATAAAAATTCTCTATCTGTGTGTGATGGGCAGAGACAAAGTTGAAGGACAAAAAATATGACTATTTGTCATAAAAATCCTCCATTAACTTAGTCAATTATCACAGATTTGCAGTCATGAAATTCACATCCCTCTAGCTAGATCAGGGGCAGAGTCCGGAGAGGCCAACAAGGGCCTTGACTCCCTCTCAGATTAAAAAAAAAAAAAAATTATATGTAAGTTTCAAATATCTTAGTTTAATGTATATAAAAAATTGAAAAATTATGTTTCGGTTTCTGTTAAAATTTTGAATTTATAAATCGGCTCTTGCAAAGAAAAAAATTCCAGCTCCGCCCTTGGTTTATTTATGACAATCAGATATGGTTTTGAGGAGGAACATTCTGTCTCAATTTGGAACTCTCCATTCAAAATCGAAGAGTCCACTGGTGGGTGAATCGGTCGTGAATTGGATAAAGTATTTTAAAAATAAAAAAAATAAATGGAAAATATATAAAGTAAATAAAAATAAAAAATCAAAATATAGGTTGCTTGTTTGGTCCACGAAAGGATGGGCGTGTTGTGTTCAAATGCTCTAAAAACATAAGGGTTTAATTATTTTTGAAAACAATAAATGAATGTGATGTTATTCAATTTAACATCTAATATCAGCATAAATGGAAACCAGTGGCAGGCCACCCATCACTCATATCATAAATTATGTTAAACTATTCAAGGAAATTTAACCTCTTAGTAAGCTTTGTTTCCATTAAAACCATACGAAGATGAAGAAGAAAGAGAGGAAGATATATATATATATATATATATATATATATATATATATATATATATATATATATATATATATATATATATATATATATATATATATATATATATATATATATATATATATATATATATATATATATACCTGCTAATGATGCATGGTGTCTAAGTTACAAACCTAACCTTCCTTATGTGATATGATCACAAGTGTAGACATTACCCCTTCCCCTATCTTCCTACCAGTTCTAATTTTCTAAGTTATCAAATAATATAATTTCCAACATAAATTCTTTTTACGGTTATATGGTATACATAAATGAGGAGACCAAGGACCAACAGTCCTTGTCGTCTTGCTCAAGCCAAAGATGACCTTGTTTGTCTTACAATCCAGTCGAGGAGTGTTCATATATACTCGACAAAAAATTTACCATAAAAATTTACCAGGTTAAATTCTTCCTTGTGCATCAAACACGCCCTAATTCTCATGGCAAGTGGAGAACAATAACAAAGGGAAGGCAACATAAATAATATCAGATCAGTAGATCTCCAAAATATTTTAAAGCATCACTTAAAAGAAAAAGCAAGGAAATCTCAAATTTAAATTAAGAACGTGAATTTCCGCTTTCTTTTTCAAAGTTATTTTCAGAACCCTTTTTCTGCAGTTTATAATCGGTCTGAAGGTGTCTCTAAGCACTTTCGTATATATTCACAGGTTTTCACTAAAATTAACTTTTGCAAGCCTCTTTCTGAAAAAGTTTTTAGCAAAAATAGGCAGAATTAATATATGAAAAATTTGACAGCTTTTTTGAAAATCGACAAAAATAGCAGCAGTGAAAAATAGCAACGGTGGTGGTGGAATCTCTGGCTGCATGAGAAAACAGCGAGGGCTCCTTGAGCCGTTCTCACGAAGAGTTCCAGACACTGTCTTACCCTTTACCCGAACTACGCCTATGCTACCATCACAAGGTAGACGACCGAGTTCCAGATGGTCGCTTGACGGTAGAGGGGCTAGAGCAAGGATAGAGAGCCAAAAGGAAACCAAAGGGTTATATGGGGTTCGACAAAAGGACGTCTGTATCTACGATTGCAACAGACAGAAGAAACTCTGACTATATACGAGTAAGATCCTATATGCTGTCCTCTCACTCTGTATTTTGTTGTAAATAGAGTAGAGCAAGCTCTGCTCTCTATCGCCGAAGGCCCATAGTGCTTTTGTTTAGGTTCTTACAAAACAACAAAATCTTAAACAAGCGGGAGGATTTCGTCCTCCTATTTGCTATAAGCCTTGAATCAAAACAAATACTACACATGTATCTGTCTATACCAGCATGCTTCATATTGTCTATCATGGCTTAACATGATCTAGCATGCTTTCATGTTCAGAAGAGACTACCTAAATTAGCAGATTGATAATAAGCTATGTAGTCGGATGCGCAGATGCACAGGCACCAGAGAGGTGGGAACGCACTTACTTGGATTCAAAGAACTGTGGCTCTGATACCACTGTTGAATATAAAAGCAGGGGAAATGCACCTTTGATTACAGCACATTCCCCGACAACGACTACCAAGCGACAGACTTCAACTGGACGGAGAAACAAGAAAAAAAAAATAGAGATAGATTAGATGCACAGGTTTGCTAGGTCAATGGATGATCAACTGTATAAGTTAAGTTGGACTTTTATAGACCGCCTCTTTTCTTATTTAATCCCTCTTGCAGGGATAAGATGTAGAGATAGGGCTCAGGCCACTATCCAACAGCAACAACATTCATGAGCAACCCAAGTTAATTTGATTGCTTTGAAAGGTTTCTTTACAATTAACTTAAATTCAATCTCTCTTAGAGATGCTCCTTAAATTTCAATATGTTCAATACAGCCAAGTTCTGGATTTTTAGCGGGTTTCTCTGGTGCATAACTTGATTGAAATCCAAATGTGATTTCTATTGGCCTCTGAATTCAAGTAAACAAATTCAGATTCTTTTTATATTTGACATTGAATAATAGGGATGTCAATATATGTTGCATAGAGAGATGGAAAAGAGGGAGAAGAGAAGAATGTGAGGAAGGAGGAGAGAATAGGTAGCAGTCATCAATCTGTCGGCTGCTCCTTTTCAATTAGACTAAATAAGGATTAGGGTTATCCTTAACCCTTTACATAAAGAGTCCAACAAAATTTTAAAAATTCAGAAAGCTACATCATTTTAAATTCCAAAATACATAAAACTTTAAATACCAAAGCAGCACGTTTCCTCAACACTCCCCCTCAAGCTGCAGCATAGATGTCTATCATGCTCAGCTTGCTACAACACTTCATGAAATTGGATATTGGAAGAACTTTGGTAAATATATTTGCAGGTTGGTCTTCGGAAGCAACATACTCAGTAGAAATAATGCTTACTTGGACCAAATCTCTAATGTAATGACAATCAACTTCAATATGATTGGTCCGTTCGTGGAAGACCAGATTATTTGCTATATAAGTAGCCGTTGTATTATCACATTGCATTTTTATAGGCAATTCTATATCAACTCCAAGACCTTCTAGCATGCGTCTCACCCACGTGATTTCAGTGGTTGTTTGGGCCATGGCTCGATATTTTGACTATGCACTAGATCGAGCAACAACAACTTGCTTTTTACATCTCCAAGAGACTAAGTTACCACCAACAAAGATACAGAATCCCGTAGTGGACTTTCTGTCATCAATTGAGTATGCATAATCTGCATCAGAATAAACTTCTATATGAAGTGAAGTGCTTCTTCTAAATAATAGACCCTTTTCAGGAGAGCATTTTTAGAAATTTCAATAATAACATAGTTGCATCCCAATGGGATTTTCTTGGCTTATTCATAAATTGACTTAGTTTTTCCACAATAAAGGATATATTAAGTCTAGTAATTGTTACATATAGTAGCTTTCCAATGAGAGACCGATATGATTTGCTATCAACAGGTTCAGATTTGTCATCATATAAGTGAGTGCAAGAATTCATAAGAATAGATGTTGGTTTAGTTCCAGTCATACATGTTTCGTGTAGCAAATAAAGAACATATTTTCTTTGAGAAATGATTAGACCTTCTTTACTTCTTGCCACTTATATCCCCAAAAAGTAACGTAGAGAGCCAAGATCTTTAGTAACAAAATGTTGTTGTAAATACTTTTTTGTGCTTTATATTTCTTGTTCATTGTCAACAGTTAAAATAATATCATCAACATATATCACTATAACAACTATACCTCTTAAAGTCTTTTTTGTGAACAATGGATGATCTAAAGACGACATCTGAAACTCAAACTTAGACACAACATCACACAACTTCTGAAACTATGCTCTGGGACTCTGTTTCACACCATATATAGTCTTCTTTAACAAACATACATTGATACACTCTCCCTGTTTCTCAAAGTCGGGTGGTTGCTGCATATAAACTATTTCAGTTAAGTCTCCATACATAAAGACATTTTTAACATCAAGTTGGTACATGTTCCAACCATAATGAACTGTAACATATATAATGAGTCGTGTAGTGCCCAAATGTAACACAAGAGAGAAATTTCAAGGATGTCAATACCATATGTCTGTGTGTATCCTTTTACTACCAAGTGTGCCTTGTAGCGCTCAACTGTACCATCTGAGTTGTACTTGATAGTGAAGACCCATTTCGAGCCAACAATATCTGCCCCAGAAGGAAGTTCAATGAGATCCTAAGTGTGATGAGATATTACAAAATCCATCTCCTCCTTCATAGCCTGGTACCACTTAGAGTCCAACATAGCTTCTTCATGTGAAATAGAAATGGATGTAGCTGACAAGGCATCAATAAATTTGTACATATGATCTCCACATGAGCTGCACTAACAAAGCATCAATGCAATAGGTAGTTCATCAGGAATAGAAGCATCAAGGGAACACTCAAGCATGTCATGTAATTCAAAACTACTTACCTCTCAAGAGCAAGATGGTGCAGGGTCATTAGATGATGGATTCCTTCTTGAATATGTGAGAGGAGGATCTTTAAACCGTGGAATGGAGGGAGTGGAACAGGTGGGGTGATGATGAAAAGGGAAGGGACTCAAGTGGAATTGGAGGAATTAGAAGTGGAACAGAAGAGGGCATCTCAGACTTTGAATATGAAGGACTTGCAGGAAAGAATGAAGATGACTCAAGAAATGTTATATCGGCATTGACAAACTCTCGATTAGATATAGGATATAGGCATCGATACCCCTTTTGATTTTTAGAGTATCCTACAAACACACATTTACTTGCTTGCGCAGCTAATTTATCTCGATTGGGACCAAGTTTATGTACAAAACATGTGCACCCAAATATATGTGGGGGTAAAGAAAATAAAGTTCTATTTGGGTAGAGAATTTGAATTAGAATCTTGTTGTCTATGGAAGATTATGACATTCTAATTACGAGGTAACATACAGTCAGAATTGCATCTCCCCAAAATTTGGAAGCATCTCCCAAAAATTTGGAAGGCATATGAGAATGAATCATGATTGTGTGGGCTATATCCAACAAATGGTGATGTTTTCTTTCAACTATATCATTTTGTTGAAATGTGTGAGGGCAGGTAAAATGTGGCACAATAATATGAGATTTATAGAATTCAAGTAAATGAAAAGATTTGAACTCGAGAGAATTGTCAGTGCGAACAACCTTGACACAAGAATTAAATTGAGTTTTTATTTCCATTATGAAAGATTTCAAGATACAAGGAGCTTCAGTTTTGTCTTTCATCAGAAACACCCAAGTGACACGAGAAAAATTATGAACAATGGAAAGATAATAACGAGACAACAACCGACTTGGAACCCGACTAGGCCTCTAAACATCAACATGAATTAAATCAAATAGACTTTGGCTAGACGGACTTTGACTCGATGGAAAGGAAGTACGACTATGCTTGCCCAGTTGACAAGCTTCACACTTGATAGACGTTGTGGAAGAAATCTGAGAACATAGCAGCCGAAGTTTAGGGAATGATGGATGACCCAATCTGAGATGCCACTGGAAGGCACTTGAAGAAGAATCAACTAAGAATGACGCCTCCTTATCGGATGTATCCAAGATGTATATTCCATCTATCTCATGGCCTCCACCTCCTTCTATTGGCGATAGTCTTCTATCCGCCAACCGAACATGCTGAGGTGAATCAAATTTCTACAGGTTTGAAATACTAGTATCTCCACAAAAATGTTTAGATGTTCCAGAATCAATTATCCAACAACTTTTAGAAGTAGTTTTATATTTCTTTTCATATCCAACGACTGACAACATGAAAGTTCTAGCCCATACATCATAGTTGGCTCTATCAAGTTTGATAGTATAGCCAAATGAGAATGGATTTGAGAAAGCTTTGTGCTCAACACCAGCCTCTATGTGCTAATTTCCAGATTCAGTTCTATCAAGTTGTATAGATCTGTTGACAGCCATGCTAGAACCATAAAACCAGAACCACGAAAATGGTTAATTATAAAAGGCCACAACAGACATGACATATACTAGCAAGCATAGAATTTTTCAGCCAGATTTCAACACCAACCTAGTCTGCAATCAGATTTTAAGACAAACCTGCTCCATTTTGATTGAGAATCAACTCTGCACCACACAGCCAAGCAGATCAGACGTTCTCTGGTCTGATTTTTTTTTTTTTTATTGACATCCACTGAGTCAAATCTGATATATTCTGCGACATTCATATTTGATCAACATCGACTGTTTGTCAACGACATCACCTGAGTCAGATCTGGTACACTTCGACATTCATATATGAACAAAGACAACGACTTGTCAACTTCATTCAATTAGGTTCTTCAGCAACATCAAGACTTCAACAACAACATAGGGTGCAGATCACGTCTCTACATGTAGAACGTGATCCTTTTCATCAAACAGTCCCACCGTATCTTTTGAAGGCAGCAGCAACTTTAGACGTCCAACCTTTTCTTGAATGAAGGGATGAGGAAAGAGAGAACGAGGGAAGCCGCGTAAAACCCTAGATGGCACGGTCCTAGGTCTGATGCTCTGATACCATGTTGCGTAGAGAGATGGAGAAGAGGGAGAAGAGAAGAACGTGAGGAAGGAGGAGAGAATAGGTAGCAGTCATCAATATGTTGCTGCTCCTTTTCAATTAGACTAAATAAGGATTAGGGTTATGTTTAACCCTTTACATAAAGAGTCCAACAAAATTTTAAAAATTCAGAAAGCTACCTAATATTAAATTCCAAAATACATAAAACTTTAAATACCAAAGCAGCACG
Source organism: Nymphaea thermarum (assembly GCA_011799765.1). NCBI lineage: Eukaryota > Viridiplantae > Streptophyta > Magnoliopsida > Nymphaeales > Nymphaeaceae > Nymphaea > Nymphaea thermarum. The sequence goes on along the minus strand of JAANDH010000019.1, from coordinate 140,431 downwards.
TTTCCTCAACAATATATTTCATTTGGATCGGACATTGGACTGAATCGTTCAGAAAAAAATCAGATACAAAAAAATGATAATAATAATATCGTAAAAAGTCGGATTGGATTCGTTTTTACGAAATGACATCCGATTGGATCTAGATTCATGTTGGATTTAGTTTTAAATAAATATCCTATAACCAATGCTCATACATTTTAAAAATCAACTATATTCGGTTCAAAATTCTGGTTTTGGGTATGAAAGTAAAAATCAGATTCAGATTGTTAGTTGAATATGAGATTTGGATTCGGATATGAATGTAAAAATCAGAGCAGAAACAAAAATTTTGAAGACAAAAAATACGACTAACAAATATTATCACAGATTTGCAGTCATTAAATTCACATCGCTCTAGCTCAGGGGTGGAGGAAGGGTAGGCTGGCAAGGGCCATGTCCCCCTCTCAGCTCTCAGATTTTAAAAAATTAAAAAAAAAAAATTATATGTAAATTTCAAAATTTTTAGTTTAACATATATACAAAATTGAAAAATTTTGTTTTGATTCCTGTTAAAATTTTTAATTTATAATTCAGCTCTTGCAAGGAAAAAAAATACTAACTCCGGCCCCCTGATTTATTCATGACAATAAAACGCGGTTTTGAGGAGAAACATTCTGTCTCAATTTAGAACTCTCCGTTCAAGAAGCAAATCCAAGAGTCCATGGGTCGGTGAATCGCTTGTGAATTGAAAAAAGTATTTTAAAAATAAAAAATAAATGGAAAATATATAAACTAAATAAAATAAAAAATCAAAATATAGGTTGCTTGTTTGGGTCACGAAAGGATGGGTGTGTTCAAAAGCTCAAAAAAGATAAGGTTTTAATTGGAAATAGCCAATAGGAAGGAATTTTACAAAAAAAAAAATCTCAAAATTAATTTAAAAATTAAGAACCATCTATTTTTACATTTGAAAGAAAAGGAAATGTCCGGCTCTCTCTCCTCCCCACCAAGAATCTCCCCCTTTGCTCTCTCTTTCACAATCAAAGAGCGATACCTCTCATTAACTAGGTGAAAAATGAGCTAGGAAACTAAAGATTACTAGGGATTGAAGAAAATAATTAGTTCATTATTCACCCAGATATAAATATAGCTATTTAAGAAATTATTCAATTTAGCATCTAATATCAGCATAAATGGAAACCAGTGGCAGGCCACCCATCACTCATATCATAAAATATGCTCAACTATTCAAGGAAATTTAACCTTCAGTAAGCTTTCTAGGCATTAAAACCATATGAAGATGAAGAAGAAAGAGAGGAAGATATATATATATACCTGCTAATGATGCATAGTGTCTCAGTTTTGTCTATACATACAAACCCAACCTTCCTTATGATTACATGTGCAGACATTACCCTGTCTCTGTTATCTCCCACATCCGACCTTTGCTTCTAAGCTCAAAGGATCATCTGCAGTGGCTGACTATGCCGGTTGGTTGCCGGCACAGGCGGAGCCAGAAAATTCTGGCCGGGGTGCTAGTTAAGAATTTTCAAATTTAAAGGGCACTGGTATGTAAAATGTGAAAATTGTCCAGAAATATCAATATAAAAATAAGATCTTTTTGGGGGGGTTTTTGCCCACATGTAGCCCACACCTGCCTCCGGCTGACTTGGTATGGAAGTCCTAATGGTGCAAGAAATGGGTGGCACTCTACCACCTGCTTCTGGCCAAGCCCATTCGTCGGCCAACTTCATCACCCATGTTAGTTCATTTATATGTTTTTGCTTGTGAGATTATATATAGCTGATGCAACCTGTTAGAAGATTTTGGATATTTTTTTATTTGGGTCTAAGAACTTCAAACGGAAATAAGCTAGAAAAATTTTATTTCATTAATCATCTCTACTTATTTAGAGTTCAACTTGATCAAAATTTCATTTAAGAGAGGAATGTCTAGACCATGGCATTCAAGAACTCATCCCAGTTGGATGCAAAAATGTGAAACCTGGGAATTCTTCCGTAATAGAGCTAGAGATTCTTTGCAAAAATTTTGGCTAAGAGACATTAGTTATAGAACTTTAAATTTTTAAGGGGCACCAATACGTCAATGGAAAAAGTTTTTCTGAAATATCAATATGAAACCAAGATTTTTTTTTTGGGAATCTGTGTGGGCAATTGCCCACACCTGCCTCTGCCCATGTTTGCATTACACAAAAGAATATTGAGAAATTAAATGTGGCAAAAGCAGCTTACAAAAAGGTGAGCAGTTGTTGCAAGTTTGTCATAACTGATGCATGAAGACATAACAAAGGCAAGCATGTCTTTAGCATTTTCTATGTCATAGCCTCCATGCTTTGTTATTAACTCTTTTCAGTGCAAGAGGTCTGATCCCCTTCCATAATTATCGACCATAGTTAGTGGAGAAGAAAGGATGCAATATATTCTATTCAATTTCTGGCCAATATCATCAACCACATTAGTTCATTTGTATTTTTTGTTACTCACCAATCACATATAGCTGGTGCAAAACAATCTGTCAGAAGTTTTGGGATTTTCTCTGATTTGGGTCTAAGAACTACAAGCTGAAGTAAGCTAAAAAGATTTTATATCATTAATCAAGCCTTTACTTATTAATGGAACCAACTTGTTGCTTTAGCTTCTTCTTTTCCCAATAATAAGAAGCTTTTTTCTGTTGATTGGCAACTAATCGATGTCGAGAAAGGAAATGGATCTTTTGGAAGGAGATTAGACCTCTTGCTCTGAAAAAATTTAATAACAAAGCATGCATGGCACAGAAATTTCTAAGGACATGTTGGCTTTTGCTAAATCTTTCATGTGTCATTTAATAAAAAAACTTGCAACAGCTGCTCATCTTTTTCTAAGCTGCTCTTGTCACCCTTGTCTCAATACTCTTTTGTCATCTATGTAATTTCTACTTTTACATTACAATTACTTAACCATGACCTCATGGATCTTCATTCTCTGTCTTTTATAGGAGAAGAATAATTTAAGACTGAGACACAAAATTGCAGGAATGGAGTAATAATGTTTATATGTTTTCATCCTTCTCATTTCCTCTAGAGTTATTGTTGTTGAATATAGCGATTTTAATTTTTCAGATTTACCTTTCCATGTTTTTCATAAGAAGGTTTTCTCTAGTAGGAACAAAAGCCATACCATTAATATTGGCAGGTGTTGGAATGTAGAGCCCGATCCATACTTAATAACTATTTGCAGAGATGGAAGATATTACAGTGAAGCTGAAAAGAGGAAACCTTTTTCTCCAATCAGGAATCACTTTTTCTCTGTAGCTTCAAAAATGGGCCTCACTTATCTGAATTATTTGATGTGAACTCAACTTCAAGTGTCAGCTACAGATAAGGATCATAGGTAGTACTTTGCCAAGTTGAAAAGTATTTGTTCATTTCTTACGAAGAAGAACAGATATTACGCTCATTTTACTCATTTTAGTCAATGGTAACAGTAATTTTTACTTGTCAGTAAAAATTCAGCTTCAATGCAAAATCAATCTGTAAGAGATGATCAGTGCAGGATTCCGTTGAACTCGACCTAAGGATACAATTCCATAGAAGATAGATGGGCACTGAACCTTTCCTTTTTCTTTAATATTTTAATGCCCATGTGCTACCATTAACATCCTTTCTACATGAAGAGAAAGGATTAAAATAATAAGAGAAAGGATTAAATCCTCTGTTTATCTGGAAAGGATGTTGATGCGAGCACATGGGCAATAAAATATTAAAGAAAAAGGAAAGATTCAATACCCATCTTTCATGGAATTTTATCCTTAGGTAGACTTTCAAAGGAATCCCGCATCCATCTCTTTCACAAATGAGGTAAATTACAGAAACGGAGTTTGCGTTTATGCTCAATTTTTACTGCAAGTGCACATTACTGTTACTGTTGCATGCCCATTAGAAGCGCAATGTACATCTGTTCTTCTTCAAAAGAAATGAACAAATACTTTCAACTTGGCAATATACTACCTATGATCAGCTGCCACTTGGAGCTGAGTTCACATTAGATGATTCAGAAAAATGAGGCTGATTTTTTAGGTTACAGACTAAAGGTGATTCCTCCTTAACGGAAAAAGAATTCCAGTTTTCAGCTCCACTGTCATCGAAGGTGATGATATATGATCACTAAAAATATAATATGTTTACGAACTGGCAATTGTCTGAAAAATACAATATATTTTTATATAATTTAATTTTGTTTTATTAACTAATAAAACGTATTCTTAGTGTAAAACCTCCCAATTTACAATTTTGATGTCAGATATTTTTTGTCATGACTGAATATGAGGTCACGAACATGTACTGTAAAGTCTATAACATATAGAATTGTTGGCAATGCACTGTTTTCCTGGAAAGAGGCTTGGATGTTCATGAGTTTAATACCCTAAGCATGTCTTTTAGTATGAACATAGTGAATAATATATGGAAAATGAGATATTTACTTGTGTTACTTATCCAATCACATAAACGAAAATTTTTGAAAATAAGTAGAAATTGCATGATTTGAAATGACCTCTTCCACAAGTAGCATAATCACCTTGAAAATTAGTATGCATAAACTTAAACTACTTCATAATAGTAGGCTAGTAACGAACATAAAGTTCTTTAATAGGATACCGGTAATATGTTAAATAACATTTTTATATCAATTTCAACAGAAGTAAAACTGTTGATTATATTATCTTACCAACTTCTTCTCTTTCTCCAGAGTTTATAAAACTGCTACAAATGACAGAAATTTTTTTGATTTATGACATGGAGAACTTGATTAGATTTCTCTTTCAGCAATTGCCCACACATACCCCGCCCCTGACAAGACACCTAATTAAGTATTGTGTTCATTTTCTAGTAAAAGTTTCATGAGCGTCTCAATCTTCCCAAGTCTATTGAAATCAGAGCCCCTATAATACGCATACACCATTGCTCTTATGACAGATGTTGTCTTGACTTATTATTCATCTGTATAACTATGCAAGATGATTATATTATAAACATATGAATCAACAACCCTCATAGCTTACCATAGCCTAAATCCAACGAAATATTATATTGTCTTTTCCAATGACATATCTCTTCCTGTGCATATGCAAGTGCTCCATTAATAATAATATAGGGTATCATTTAATGACAATTGTTACTTGTCAATGGTGAATATCAGAACGCCTGGGTAAGAGATAAAAGCCAGACCTCTTGATCTTAAATTTGTGTCGAAAGGTCTTTTGAACAAAATGTAAAAATCCTAATGTGTTTATAAACACTATGTTCATATAAATCATGTTTTAGTTAAATTAGTTTTGTAAAAAAAAATGATCTTTCTAGTATTAAAATTATGATGTTATAAGAGTCATTCATTTGTTTACTATTAACAAACATTATTGATATAAAAAATGACTAACTTAACATATGTTTTTCACCAAATCACACTTTTATTTATATGGTTAGATTGTAGAAAAAAATACTTATAATAATTAATTTTGTGGGACTGATTACTCAAGTAGTCAGGTTTTTACAAACTTCTCTCTCTCTCTCTCTCTATATATATATATATATATATATATGAAAATTGAATGGTCACTTTAGCTTTTTAGAGTCACCCATACCATGTAATCCGCACCGTCCGATCTAACATGATGAACAATTAAAAGAAAAATAAGGGAAAAAAAAAAAGTAATGGACATTTTCATCATAGAAAATTCCCTGTTTTCTCCTTGTTTTCTACTCAATCATCCATTCATCTACTTTAAATGGGCAGTGTTGGTTAGATAATTAAGTGACTCTAAATAACCAATATATATATATATATATATATATATATATATATATATATATATATATATATATATATATATCCAATTTTAGGGCAAAGAAGGTGGTTGTGCAATCTACCGTCTAATATTTTCGTTATGGAAACAGAATAATGAATTATATCTGTACAAAATTTTGAGTTTCGTCGGGGCAGAAAGTTGCTTGCATGCAACTATGGCAAACTTCTTCATGTTTATTTTTTGCGCTCATTTTTGTTATTTCCATTGCTCCTCTCATGAACTTCTGTCCCGTGGAGTCAAATATATGAATGCCGACGGATTGGACTGGAATTGGATTACTCAATCATATCTGTTTTCTCATATGTTTACAATATATTTGGATAAGAATATGAACGAAGATATCTTAATTAGATCGGAAAATTTTGTTTACAATATGAATGCGATGTACATCTGATTTTTAAGTTCACAAATGAATCTCAATTTAAATTTTAGACCTAGGCAGCAAACTTTCAAATATAAGGGCATTGGACATAGAATATTTATTTAAAATTAAACCCGATCCAAATTTGATTGGATATTTAAATTTTAAACCTAGTTCGGCCGATTTTTAAAATATAAGGGTATTGGATTATATAATTTTTATCTAAAATTATATCTGATCCGAACCTGATCAGGTACTTATGCATGTGTGAATCTTTGGGTAAATGCCAACTTTTTGACGATCCATCCTACCAGACGGCTCTATGATATGAAGTCAATGAAAAAAAAAAAAATCACAGTTAGTTGCCCTACCTTCTTCTTATGCAACAAGAAGATGCAGATGCCTTCCTGGTACCTTATGCAGATGCCTTCCTGGAATCTTAAAAATAAAGAAATAAGCAAGAGTGCGTTTGCATGATTTAGCCACACAAGTAGCTGGCTGATATATATATATATATATATATATATATATATATATATATATATATATATATATATATATATATATATATATATATATGACATTGATGTTTTTGGTCCTATGGATGCCCTAAGTGAGTACTGGGATGTGTGTGTGCATATTATAAATCAACAATTAGCTGCACTCCCTTTTTCTCATGCAATAAAAAGATGCAGATGCCTTCCTGGAATCTTAAATATAAAGAAATAAGCAGAGAGTGGGTTTGCGAATAACCATCTTAGGCAATTTAACAAAGAAGGCATTTTTACACCACATGACTACACCATTCTTGCAATTCTTCAAGTATAGCTCTTGCATGATCCGCATCGGAAGACAATTGCAAGGTGCATAACGAGGTGCATCGTACATTTATTCCGCATTCTACACTTGTAAATATTGTCATTGGGAGCATGTTTTCTGCAGTTAGGAGGCATTTGTGAGCCATGGCATACTGCCCCTACCATCATTAGCACTAAAAAAATACACACATACGCAATTAAGACACCACTAAAATTTCTACCTATCAAGCAGAATTTGATTAGGAAATGAAATCACATTTTTACATTCTCACAAAAAGTAAAGCAACATTAATAATGTTTCCAAGATTCACTCCAAACAGGGACCATGAAGTGAATTCCTTCTGAATTACAAAAAAAAAAGGGAAAAAAAGCAGAAAGCCATGATTCACCCTCTGCTTCTCCTTCCTGTTCCTATTCTTCATCCCCATCTCCACACCTGCGAAGCCAACAGTTCTTCCCCTCCGAACCATGAAAACTTCTATAGTAAAGCATATTACACCAATCTGTAAATGTTGAAGAATAATGAGCCATAACGAATGAATATGAGAAATCTTTTTGCAATTAGGAATGGGCTTAGGAAGAGAAGAAACGACACAGTATAATGTCACCAAACCAGATTAATCAGAAATTCATCGCCAGCCTTGACATAGGCATATCAAATTTAAAAACAAACAAAGACACACAAGCTGCAGAACAAAGTTAACGCTCAACACCCATATTCAACCTCTCTTCAACGAGGGCAGCAACACAGTTGTTCGAATCAATCTTCTCCCCTAGACAACAGTATCACATATACTACAACCACAAGAAGCCATGGAATAAGAAAGCAGCAAAAACCATGGAAGAAAATTCCAGGTTGCCAAGAACATGTAACACAGTCAAAGATGCTTCAACTGAAAAACACAAATTCAATAGAAAAATGATTCAGGAATCAAGTTATCAACCCAAATAAACAACCAGGGAACTTAAAAGCCTAAAATGAACTTGCATACTGAGGGATAGGGCACCATCCGGGGGGTGGCCAGCCACCTGCATGATGCTGCTGTGAGCTCATGAGAGGGGACAGGGAGAAGGAGAGGGGAGATAGTGGGGAATGAAAGGGAGCTAGGGCAGGTTCATGATTATTACAATGGAGGCCGTCTGATTAGATAAAATCAGACAGCTGCTATTTGTTGTAAGATCCGTTGGTTCAATGTTTTTCTCTCTCTCAATATATATATATTTGTGTGTGTGTAGAAATGATGTGTAGCAGATGCTCTACACATCACCATTACAGCAAACACGGCACCTTTTGGAGATGCATTTGTTCTTGTGTTCTTGATATTCAAGCAACAGGGTGCTTTGTTCTTGGTGCTTCAAAAACATCATTTGTTATTAAGAATAATTTTTTTATATTAAAATGTTAAAATAGTTTTTATTTTGATTAAAATTCACTAACTAAATTCGTTGGATTGATGTCAGTGATAACAAAACAAGTTTTTGAATTGTACTGGAAGCAAGAACATGTAATATGGGTCAGCTGAATCAAATTGAAATCAGAATCGTCCTTTGAACCAATAAAACATATTTTTTAAGAAATGGAATGATACAAGCTGCATTCTAATTTAGCTCTGTAGCTAGAGGATCCAACCCTAAATTCGTCATCTTGACAGCAGTTAATTTTAAGTTCCTTCATATTTATTTGCCCTCATTAAGTAAAAGACAGGTTACAGAATTGCCGTTTATTGAAGAAAATACGTTGTAATAAAGGTAACTCTCTGTTTGTTAACATCGCCCACAAAACCAGATCCGGTAAGTCACAACTTCTGAGATTAATTTAGCCCTTGAAAAGATTCGTGGTAAAACAGAAAAGAACAGACACCTATCAGCCTCGAGGTGCCTAATCAGTTAGTCCAAACCCATTTCATTTGGCATTAGGTAGCCATGAAAGATGATGATGGAATCAATACTTGATTTAAAATATATATCTAGTTTGCAGATCATATCAACTATTGAATAATACTAAATGCATCAAATCAGAAATATGTGGCTTAAGATGTACCAAAAAAGTTGTTGGGAACTTAGTTTGATATATAACATTCATAGCAATAAAAAATCCATAAGTATAATTAATCATGGAGAATGAAAATCAAATAAATCCAAAAGTTCATATTTTTTCGAGAAGTTATAGCGAAAGTTGTGGAACTAATGGGGAGATAATTTACTTTTATTAAGTGATTTCTTGGACCATTGGAAACCAAGGATTTCAAGTATTATTCACAAATCAAAAGAACTATACAGAGGAGCAATTAAGAAGCCTGAAAAAGCACGTGCTCACTTATATAAGTGGAAACTGGAAAGGGAAGCAGAGAAATCTTGACTAGTAGAACCACAAATAAATTTTTTCAATTCATTGAACAAAATGTCACCATAGAGAAAATTGCAACCTCATATTTCATATAATTCCCAATCCAAGAGAATTATGGAGTGGTTTGACAACAGCCCTCAATATCGAGAGGTTAGGGACGGTCAATCTCCAGCCATCTCTCTCTCTCACACACACACACACACGAAGGCACTTGGCAGCAGCCCTTAATCTTAAAGTAGGATTTGTGCTTTTGAGCAAAGGAGAAACAAGCTTCTTTCTTGCGGATTCATACATACAAGAGTGAGTGAGTGAGTGAATGAGTGAGAGAGAGAGAGAGAGTGTGTGTGCTGACAAGTGTGGCAGTAATGGTGGACCTCGGCCAGCGAATGGAAAAATCAAGTGTGCACAGAGAGAACAAATACAGTGAGGTTAAAGGGAGAGGGTTCAGGAGCTAAGGGCATCAAATTAAGCAACCCTGTGCCCTGAGATATATGCATCGGGCACGAGGCATGAAGTGCTGTGAGGTGAAGCGAACACCTCGTGGCAAGCTAATGCTTCAACTTAACGCTTTGAGGTACATTTGTTTCAAAATGCCTTGAGGCTTACACCTCAAATAACATTTATTTCACAAGAAAAAGAAACTTCCCTAGAATTTACTAATTCTAGAGTAGGGAGGATAGTGCTTTAATAGAAATGAAAGGGAAAGAGAAAATGTGTGTATGTGTACGTACATATAAAACCCACTACCTTTACAATCCTTATTTCTGTATCAATGATTTCATTGAATATTCAAGTAGACATTGAATAGTAGAGATAAAAGGAGAAGACAGGGTTGCCAAAATTGTAGAAGCAAAAGATCCTGTTTCTTATGTACTTGTATAGAGAAATTATATTGCAGCAACTTCTCATCCTAATAAATCAGACCATTATATTTATCCCTTTTTTTTTCTTATTATCAAACCACATTTATGAATTAGATAGATCAAAGAATAAATTATCAAGATTGTTGATAATGGGCATAGTGTGGCCCCCACCTACATGAACTACATATATATAGTTCCTATATCATGCCATCTGGAAAATGCAGTTTGTGATGTCTACAATAAATTTAATATATTACACAAAAATATCTTCATATTTGTGCAACTCTACTAACAGTAAGACTATTATATTACATGAATCTATGCACATATGAATAAAATCTAAATCATATTTGTAGAACTAAACAATAATTGCATATTCGTTTCAGGCTTCAGCAGAAAAAAATTGTTGTTTATGCTCTCATTTAGACTTTTACTCCATAGGCAAAGTTTACAAAACTATCACAAATAATACAACTCATTATAGTTAATAATAAGGAAAATGCGCCTTACCAGGATACTCATTTGGTGCAGAAGCATGACAACATCAAGGCTTCCCAAGCTTTATTGCAATGATATTTCTCATTCAATAGAAGAAATTCACTATGAAAAGAATGATAAAGCGTCCAATGGAATACCAAAACCTGCTTTGCACATTGTCGTCAGTAGTCTTTCCATTTCATTTCTTTTGCCATATTTAGCATAAACCTTATACAGTATTAAGAATGTTTTTTTTGTTGGACTAAAGTTGTAGGTCTTCATCTCATCGAGAACATTCTCCATTTCGGCAAGACGACATTGTGCACCATACATAACCATCATGCAGTGATAGATTGATCTGCAAAGTTTCCACCCTGCAGACTCTGCTTGTTTCACAAACGAACTGAGATTATCCACTGCATTACATCTAAAATAACTTGATATAATTGATCGCATTACACTGGCCGTTACAACTACTGTATTCTGCTTAAAAGCTCTTGATATAGAATTTTCCATTCCCTCCACCAGGTCCTCTTGAGCGTAGACCCTAATCAGCAAGACATCCAACCAAGCCCTGTGTTCATTTTGTGGTAAAAGTTTCATGAGCTCCTCAATCTTCCTAACTCTATTGAAATCAGAACTCTTACAATAGGCACACACCATTGCTCTTATGAGAGGCAACTCTCTCTTGTTTATATGATCCTTCACCAATTCGTAGATCTCTTCCATTTTGTCAAGTCTTCCCCAGTGTGCATAACCTCTAAGCAGCAACAAGTATGTATCAGTGTCGGGCTTTACGTTGCCTGCGGACATCTGCTCAAAAATTTTCTCCATATCCTTCCACATCCAAGCTGTGATATAACCAGCAATGAGAGTATTATATGTACTCACGTTTGGGGTCAAATTTGATTCCAATATCACCCCATAGACCATTTCCATGTGATCAACAAGCATCGATCGTCCAAAAACTGATAAAAGGATATTGTAAGTCACTATGTTTGGACTACAATGTGGATGTGTTTTCAGATCCTCAAATATGGATAGAACCTTTTTGGTTAGTCCATTATACATATAAGCCGTCATAAGCCCATTATAAGTTGAAGTTGTTTGTATTCCTCTGGAACATGCCTCTGTAAATAGCTCATGGGCAAGATCAATCTGCTTAAGCCTTCCCGCAATTGACATAGCCTTGGAGTACTCCTCAATAGCTATTGAGACACCATCATCTATCCGTTGACGTTTCCAATTAAAAACCTGCATGAATATTAAGAAGCACAAGCAGCAAACTTAGGTAGGTCCTAAAATCCAGTAAATTGCATCAACCATCCATAAAAATTGTACTTGGGCAATTGCATTTTCATGAAATTGTCCGTCGTTTTAACGGACGGATGAGAAGTTCCATACTGTGATTAACTGCCCTTAACTAAACTAAGATAAGCTCGCTACCCGCTTCTATCCATCTCCATTCTTTCAAAGGATTGCAGAACACCAGTAGAATTCACATATTTGTACAATTTACCCATTGTATCATTTAAAGAACATGAACGGATGAAGTCAAATTCATTATGCAGGATATCTCACAGTGGATAGCCATTTTCATCAGATAAAGCACAAGCACAAAGTTCCTACCTGCATCTCCTAATTTCTATCCATTTCACTATAATCTTGTATCGAAAGCAGTGAAATTCCAATGAAAAAGAAGCATCAAATTAGCTAAAATTCAGACTAATGTGCAAAGCTAGGAACATTACCCGCAGTGCCAACTCAGGCCAATGTTCAAGGCGATTCAGGAGCCGAACAGAAAAGTCTCGATCAGACGCCATGAATATCTGCTGCTCCGCCTCCAAGATCTCGTTCACCCTGCTGGCGGCGGCCTCAGGTTCTGAACCCACGGCGGCGGCGACCAATTCAATCACCAGCTCTGATAGCATGTCAACGGTGCCACTGTTTTTGCCCTTTACCCGCCGACCTGCCTTCGCCGTCTTCAGAGTAAGTTCCTCCCCGTCGCCGCCGCTACAACAACAGCGCACCGTGACCGCGCAGTTGGCAGTGGACAGAGGCGGAAGGTCGGTCCGGTACGGGCCTGTAGTACGAAAGGGAGGAAGAGAAGATCCGGCTCTCTCATCTAGGCAAAGGGGGCAGCAGCGGGGATGGTGGTGGTAGCGGCGGAGGCTTCTGGAGGACCTGATTAGAGCCTTAAATCTTAAGAATGACCACCTCATCTCAATCGCAATGGGAGGAGAAGCACATTAGATGAGAGACCTGAAACGACGAGTGCTCTGGTTTTCCACCATGGTGGAACCCCTTCCTCTTACTCTCGACCTGAAACGACGAGTCCTCTGGTTCTCCACCATGGCGGAACCCATCCCTCTTACTCTCTCTCTCTCTCTGGTGCATTGACCGGGGCGGACGCCACTTTGTCTGTGCCTTCCCTCTATTGCCACTCGCCTCATCCGTTGGATGCATCGAGTACCCGGAACCCTGCTCCTAGATACAGGCCTTTGGACTAGCCTGATAAATTTTCGGGATTATATATATATATATATATATATATATATATTAATTCATTATATTTTTTGTTCTAACCAAGGCTTCTTCTTACTTTGGTTTTGGCATGAGATCCATTCTGATTCCTTTGGTTGGTTTTTCATCAATTTGATTGCTTCCTTTTATATGAAGCATAATCACTACTGTCTGCCAACGTATTGCTATTGCCCATTCTTTCCAGGAAAGATATTTACTAGTGCCTGTCTCTTTATCTTTATCTTGTCAGCATTAATGATCAGACTTATGTTTGAAAGTATAATGTTCCCATTTCCCTTGCAATCACTGCTTTACTGTAGATGATTTCCGCCGAGGAACAACGATCCAATTTGTTTTTTTTTTTCATATTCAAATTTGAATTTTTCTAAACTCAAAGTCTAAACAAATAGAGGTCAAAATCTTATTCATCAAACTCTCATTTTAAAATATGACAAGAGTTAGAAGTAGATATATTGCGGGGAGGCGTCATCAAGCTTTTCAGGAGCTCATTTAAGACTTACTCGAACTGCTACTCAACAGATTTTTTTCTAACGATGGTGGAATGGAACCCTATGTACATTGGGAGTAGATGTTTGAGTTCAAACACACTAAAACTGTGAAAGTTGGTCCATGTTGTAGGGAAAGTAGTCTGAGAAAAGAATCTACATTGTCTCCCTTTTGAAAGAAGACTTATGTGTATACTTGCATGATAATCTTATCTTTTTCATTTAGGTATCGTTTTTGAAACTATAGTTTGATTCCTACCACAAAAAATTCATAGTTTTGCTCCTGACTGTCATTATATTTTCACATACAATAGGAAGATACAATAGACAAATTATGGGCACGAGGGTACAAGACAAGTATTTGGGAGCTGCCATGGACAGCGCCCGCAAGGGAGTTAGCTCTAGAGAGGTGATACGCAAAGGGTAGGCTGGGGAAGAAAGGGTTGTTACCAGTATATACAAAATCTAGAGAAATAACGTCCACGATAATCGAACTGATGACCGAGCTTTTACCATCTCACTAACACAACCAGCTACACTATACTCCTCAGGGCATAAGATCGTTAATATGAGGCTTCCATCTTCTCAAAAGTCATCCAAATTAATGAAAAAAGTATATCTTCTATAAAAAGTCCTTTCTTTTTTCAACTCAATGTAGAACTTTTTAAGATTTAGTTGTGTTTGTGGCTAACGTTTGATAGAGAGATGTACAAGAGTCTTGTGTGTTAGTGAAATATATTCTCCAAAGGAATGGAGTGCAGGTCATCCTTTTTTCGTAACCAAACACAATGTAGATGTTCTCCCATAAGATAAGACTTCATTAAAAGGCATGGCGCTTTGGCAAAAACTTTTTCCTTTCACATGGGACAAATATATAGTGCATTAGAGATGAAATGTCACCTAGGAGGTTGTTTGACAAATGGGATAGTTGGTGCATTTTTCATAAATCTACTCTAAGGATTAGAAAAATTCAACAATATGTAGTTTTAGTATCTTATAAATCTGCTCCAAAAGAGTACATGGCAGATTTATAAAACATTCACAGTGTTTCAACTACCAAACAACCCCTAAATATTTATTAAGGTAGATTTATAAAACATTCATCGAGTGTTCCAACTACCAAACAACCCACGAAAATCTACTATTTTCTCTGAGATAATATTGTCTTCTCATTAATTACTGAATAAATCGTTCCTTAGTTTTTGTAGATTCCACTGACTTCTTGTTTCAAGCGTAAAATCAAAAGCACACTGTCAATATCCGAAACGTAAGCCATGCATATTTCACTCTTTGGGGAGTTTCACCTCCTTGTGGCCTCTTGGCATTTTCTTTTTTATATAATTAGTTCTAATTTTATGTTGCTTTTTTTTATTTTTTAGGTATATTTGAGTCTTGAACTAGTGAACTTGTCACTTATAACTCATGAAAGCCGTCTCATTCATTGTGACTAAAAAAAATAATAATAATTAATACTCAGATGAAGAAAATATCCATTACCTCTTCCAATTGTACGACTTGCATTATTACCAGTCCCGGCGTGTTCTTCTTCCTTTGTTCTTTGTTTTTTTACTTCTACAACAATCCCTGTTGGTAAGTTTTGAACTGTAAAAAAATAACTTTTGACTTTTTCTTCTTATAAACAAGGGTTATCCATTCAGTTTTTATCTGCGCTCACTTGCCTTATTACCACTCCCATCGTACTGTTTCTCTCTTTTCTTTTCTCCTTCTGCTTTTTCTTTTACAACTACTGTCTGTTGGTAAACTGTGAAAGGAAGAAAATTATTTTTCACTTCTTTTTTCTCAACATTGTTATATATATATATATATATATATATATATATATATATATATATATATATATATATATATATATATATATATATATATATATATATATATATATATGGGTGTTCAGCCACATATATCACAAAGCAATCATAGACACGACGAATATATATCAGACAAGAAAATGGGATTCATTGGTGCACGACCGTTTTAATCAATCCAGCAAAACACGTTGCTCACAAAATTTCGCTTTATTTACATATATACGTTTTATTAATTTTCATTTTTTATATGTTAATGTTCTTCAAAGTTTCAAATTTAAATTTAGAGTGCCCTTTAACTCGAAATCTCTTCCCCTGTCTGAATCTGGAAAAAACATTCAATATTTATTCAAAGTGTATAACATTAGACTTAGAAAGTGTTGTAAATAATGAAATTCAAATATGAAACAAGTTTCAGAAGCTGCTTAAGTAAATTAATATCGAATTTGATAAAAAAAAATGAATTTGGACTCGGGCCTGACCTGATCAGATGCCTTCTTTTGGTGGCCATTAAATTCAATAACCTAACGGGGAGACAGATCAGCCGTCGGCTTCTACAATAAAGTGAGGATCAGCCGTCTTCAACCATCTCCAGCATTCTTATTTGAGAAGCAAGCTTTGCTTCTTTGCATCAATGGCGTCTGATCGGTCGTCTTCCCAACTCCTCCAATCGCCACCTGCAAAACTCGGTCCTGTCTCCCTCGTGGCCAACTGGGTCCGGCCATTCTGGCGCGCCTCGTCTCGCCGTGCGCCGGAATCCGCCAAACCAGAGGCGGCAAAGGCCAAGAGCCTGCAGCAGGGGATCGCGGAGTTCTACGACGAGTCTTCCGGGGCATGGGAGGATATCTGGGGAGAGCACATGCACCATGGGTTCTACCAGCCGGGGGAGAAAGCCTCGCTTTCCGGTCACCGGTCGGCGCAGTTGCGAATGATCGAGGAGGCCTTGTGCTTCGCCGGCGTGCCAGGTTCGCCTTCTTTTTCTTCAACTGCTCATTCCTTTTCATTGATCGATCGACAAGCCAGGAAACTGCAAACGCAGTCGCTTGACATCAGCAGTAGCAGCGGATGATGTTCGATATGGGGCATCATCTTCGATGGTGCGCGATCAATATCTTTTTATATTAGTTTTAATGTGACGCTCTAATTTATGAAGATGTGAAAATAAAATACAGGTTAACACAGTTTTCAAAAGTTTTAGAGTGAGTGACCCGCGGCTGGAAGAAAGCAGAAGCCTTCATCCAATCTCCTCATCCTTCATCTCTCAAAGTAGAAGGTCTGCTCGTTGCCTCGAGTGTCGTTTCTACTGTGCTTTACACATTAACAGTAATATTCTAAGGATTCAAACTTAAAACTGGCCGATTTCTCTTGAAGATTAGTTTCATTTAAAGATTAGTTTTCAAAAATTTCCATACAAGACAAAGATTCAATATAGCGGCACATCACGGTCCTCCTAGTGTCAGTTCAGTTCTCTGCTACCAATGGTGCTCAACTTGGTGAATGGTTGAGTGCTTGAGAGACGCATCACGTGGAGACCAGCTTGCCATCAGCTGCAGTGAACTTATTTGTATACATTCATTCCTACACGATTCCAGATGGTGGTGAAGTCGCTAGATTTCTCTTTTAATAGGTTTCTCATTTTTAAGAAAATGAAAGTTGTTCTTGTTTTTTCCTTTACATAACAGATCAGATCCTTGTGCTTAAACAATTCATGTTAAAACATCAGGCGCAACAGCTATATATGCCATCAATTTTCTTACATGTGGGGAAAATGGATAGAACAAAAAATATAAGTTCTAAACATATTATACGCAGAGTAAGTGAATGATAACTTCAATATCCAGAGTCACTTAGCCATCTAAAGAGAGTAGTAGGTAGATGGTGAGAGAAAAATGAGGAGAAAATTGTATAAATTAATAATAGATGATAAAAATATCAATCACATTTTTCTTTGTTTTTCTCTTACTTGTCTGTCATGTTGAACCTTACCGTCTTGATTAAATGGGTAGGTGACTCTGAAAAACATAGTCACCATTCAATTTTTCCTACATATGTATGTAGGAAAGTTGAATGGTGATCAAAAAGTCTTAACTAAGAGCATAGCCCTCATGTTGAATGGATAAGAGAAAAGTTGTAGATATTTTCATGATCTAGTATTAATCTTCTTGTTATTTTCTCAATCATTTCTCAACCACTTGGCTTAATAAAAAGAAAAAGAGAGAGTAAAAATTGGTGTTTAATTTGTCCTTTAAAGAAGTAAGTCATGCACTGCCAACAAAATATACAGAGGATATATATATATATATATATATATATATATATATATATATATATATATATATATATATATATATATATATATATATATATATATATAT
>JAANDH010000019.1:105421-122394 GCA_011799765.1 Nymphaea thermarum | reverse complement strand
TTGATCCGTAAAGGCAACGGGCCCCCCAACATAAGTTTATTATTTTTATTTATTTTCAATTTTAAAATAATTATTTTTTAAATGTATAAAATTGAAAAATAAGATAATATTAGCCGATAAGCAATGACACATATTGGCTAATGCTTTTATCTACGAGCAAATCAATGCAAAGAAGATACCATTTTTTAGGAAACCAATTTACGCTCCCACAGCAACATGATCAACGTAGATAAGTAAGGGTTCCCAGAGTTTTAAAAGACAATAACATGAGATGATATTTTTATAAAGAGTTAACATCTTGAAGCTTTTAACGTGTCAATTGATGGTGTTTGCTGGTGAGGGGAAAGACACGTCATTGGCTTATTAAATTGCCCACCGGATTCCGCCACGTGAAATATTCCGGCCATTTCACCAAGTTTTTATGTTTTGAAATTATATTTATGCGAACGTTGTGTTTGATAGCTTCGAATCTTACACATAAAGTTGTATAGAAAATCGCGTTTTGAGAGATGTAATGAAACTATTTAGATTGAAAATCTCAATAACATGAATTTGTGTTAACAACCATGAATTTAAGATCAGAATGGAGGAAAGTGTGACCTTAAATCTTCTGAATCACTATAGTGAAATAAACACAACTTAATATTGTTTGCCTGTGAGCAGCGTGGTAGATTGGATTCAATTTCTCAACATGTTTGCAGGTGATGAGGAAGGGAGGCCGAAGAGGATTGTGGACGTTGGGTGTGGAATCGGGGGCAGCTCCAGGTACCTTGCCGGAAAATACGGGGCAAGATGCCGGGGAATCACCTTGAGTCCCTTTCAGGCACGAAGAGCCAATAAACTTTCATCATCCCAAGGGCTCGGAGATCAAGTCAGTCTCTAGCTTTTTCTAGCCGTCTCCATCACGTGATGCTGATAATAATTCCTGTGCAAGAGTCCTTTTCTCCGTTCAAGTTTGTGGAGCCAAAGGCCTTTCTTCAAGATTCCAATTCTTGTGCAGGAGGAAGTTTATCAGACTTCTAACTTTTATGAGTTCTTTATAGTCACAAAAAAAAAGTGTTTTTTTTTTTCTGAAAAGACAAAAAAAAAAACGCGATAAATAAATCAGCCAATTAAAACTTTAAAAAATGTCATTTTTTGAAAAAAAATTATAAAACAAAAAATGTGAAAAAACTCGTTTCTCACTTTTTTTTTCCTTTAATGTTTTTTAATACCCAAATGCTTGTTTTTATTTTCTAATTGTTATTGTTTGAAAATCTATTTATTCTTTTATCTTTGTGTTATTAGTTTATCACTTATTCTATTTTTCATTATTTTAATTTTTTTTTTAATTTACCATATTTTTCATATTTTTTCTTTTCTTTAAAGCTTACTATACATACTCAAGAAAAATCTCGCCGTTTAAAACCCAAGAAAATTTTTTTGTAAGGATGCAGTTCTTGTTAACGATGGACTAAAAGTGGTTGATTGGGTGCAGGTGTTCTTCCAGGTCGCAGATGCACTGGACCAGCCTTTTCCAGATGGGAAGTTCGACTTGGTTTGGTCCATGGAGAGTGGAGAGCACATGCCTGACAAGAAGAAGGTGCACTTTTCCTATTTGCTCTCTTGGATTTGTTTTCCATGGTCTGATCGGCCCAGAACTTATGCTGGGCAAGACGTGGGAAAACTTTTCCACGTTAACTATTGGGTCAGCAGTCGAAGGCTGATACTAAGCATGAGAAAATTAATCTAAAGCATAATCCATAGTTGCATGCCCTTTAAGGGTGTGTTTGCATGTGCTGTGGAAAGGTGATTGTTTCCATGGAAAAGTATGCATGATTACGCATTTTCATGGGCACACATAAGAGCTCGTTTGGTAGCTAGAACACTATGTGATTGTCCCATAAACATAAAACACTAGAACTAGTGTTTCATGAATCTGAGTCTGTTAACTGCTCCATTCTAACCAAACTTGGATCCACACTTATTTTTTGTTCCAATCTAATTACATAATTTGATTTGGGCCCAAACTTGGATCCAGTCGGATGGGATTTTTTCAAATTGAAGCTTGTATCTGTTTTGTATCGGATCCAAATTTTACATTCAATCGGATTCTGATTTAATCCAATCCGGTTGTCAGTTGGATGTGTTTTTAACACCATGCCCATCCATAGGAGGCTTCTGAAAACTACCGGCGACCTATCTGAGTGGGTGTTTGTTCCATAAATAGAGATGAGAAAAATTTTCCTATAAATCTGCTTGCTAAGGCCCATACTCTTTAGGACATGAATTAGTGACGCTAAATATGGTGACGAAGAAGAATGTTGTCATACCCTAACTTTTCAGGCTTCTTATAATGAAGCCATTGGCAATGGACGGAGATATTCGTTGTGTGACATTTTTTTCCATTTCAAACATGAGAAAACCGCCCATTTTCAAATTTTGATCTATGTCACAATGGTACCGGTACGGGGCTATCGGTACGGGCACGACATTTTTTTAAATCTTGGTACGGGTACGGCGACTATTATATATGATTAATTCAAAAACATAATTATTATATATAATTAAACTACAAGTTGTAACAAAAATGTCAATAAAAAGAGGCTCATAATGAATAAATTATCAATGTTTTATCTTGTTAATGACACTTCTTATGTTAAAGTAAAAAAAAAACAAAAAAAATGAAGAATAAGTAATTTTTTTTAGTTATAATGTAGTTTGGATCTGGATCCGACCCGGATTCAGATCCAAACGTACCAGGACGTACCGGTACGGGTACGCCACCAAAAGTGGCGTACCACTGTGACTTAGGTTTTGATACTTAATCACCACCCCACCTTGACGCTGCGTAACACGACCAATCTGAAATCCCTTTTATGTGACGGTAGGGGCGGTGCCAAGGACAGATTGAGTTCTATAAAAAATAAAAATTTACATGTAAATTTTGAATAATTTCACTTGTTTGATATAAAATTTTTGAAAAATGATATTTCGGCCCCTGTCACAATTTAAAAACTTTAATTCGGCCTCTCTCATCAAAAATTTTTGTTTTGTGTGGCGGCCACGAAGCAATCAAACACTGGATTTCAGATACATGAAAAAACAAAGATTTGAGATCCTTAGTATGTCACCAAAACCTCAAATTTGAAGCCCCGGTTGCCTGACCTCAAATCTCAGGTCCTCATTAACCTCAAATCACCTCAGATCTTGAACTGAGGTAGGGGTTTTTGACCTCAAATCTAAATACTCAATGATCTCAAATCACCTCGGATCTTGAGCTGATGTAAGGAAATGTGCCCTCCGAGTATTTGGGAACTTTTTTTTTAGTACTTCCATGCTGACCAGGTGTCTATTGACAGTTTGTGAGCGAGTTAGCACGAGTCGCCGCTCCCGGAGCAATGATCATCATCGTGACGTGGTGCCACCGGAATCTCTTGCCCAATGAGGACTCACTTCAGCCGCAGGAGAAGGAACTGTTGAAGAAGATATGTGATGCATTCTATCTTCCTGCATGGTGCTCTGCTGCTGATTATGCTAAACTTGCAGAATCCCTCAACTTGGAGGAGATTTTCATAGACCATGCATATGCCTCTACCCTCCACTTGTAAAATCTCAGAATTAATAAATCCATTGAACAGTTCTCTTCCAAGTATAGACCTTATTTTTATAGCTTAAAAGTTGGTAAAAGCAGACTACTTGGGTAAGGAACAAAAACCATATCTATTAAAATTAATTATTAAAATATTTTCTTGCAATCTAACTTTATACATATGATCTTGAGAGTGATTTAGTGAAAAAAAAATATTTTAAGTTAGTTGTTTTGTTCACTTAAATCATTTTTTTAAATAATAAAAAGTATGCATCTCTTATGACATCGAAATTTTGATAGTAAAAGAAATATTTTTTAGAAAAATATTTTTTAACATGAAAATAATAAGTCTGGTTTTTATCCCTTACCCAAATGGCTTGGCATTTACCAATCACTTCATACAAAACAATATTTTTAGGAAAAAATCACTTTTTTTGTGTGTTTATTTTTTGTTTTCGGAGCCAGGATATCAAGACAGCTGATTGGTCCGAGCATGTGGCACCATTTTGGCCTGCTGTCATCCGATCAGCGTTATCCCTAAAAGGCTTCATTTCCATGCTTAGAGCTGGTAACCTTCTGAATCTCCAAATTTTTCCATGGAAAAGTATTCTCAAAGCATCCTCATTCTTGTTTGTGTTTCTAGAGTTCCAAGTAATTCATTTTCCGACGGTATTCGATTCCACAGGATGGAAAACCATGAAAGGAGCAATGGTGATGCCACTAATGATCGAAGGCTACAAGGCGAACCTCATAAAGTTCGCCATAATCACATGCAAGAAGCCTCTATTCCAGTAGCGGAGCTACATGCAGGCTGGTGTGAACCACCCCATGCGAGACAACGTAAGTCCTTGAAAAAGTTGATTACGAGGAAGCTGGATCTGGTTCCATCCAGATGTAGCGCTCATGCCAGACTCATGTCAATGCCCCGTAAACACCAAACCTACTAAAGTTAGTATTCCTTGGATAAAAATTTCTGGCTCCACTACTGCTCTATAACCAACTTATTGCACCAACAAATCTATATAATCATTGTTACCAATATCATGTATTCTATGCTTCCACCTATGAATGGTTTAACCCAATGATATGAATCAAGTTGTTCAAGGAAGAACAATTACATTTTAGGGAAATTTGAGGAAAGATGAATTAGAGATGAGCTCATTTCATTGGCAAGATGAATTTGAGGGGCACTTATTTGAATACTTAATTAGAACTAGAGGCGGAGCCAGAAAATTCTGCCTAAGGGGCACTTTGGTATAAAATTTTTAATTTCTTAAGGGCACCAATATGTGTATGACAAAAATGATTCAGAAATATCAATATAAAAATAAAAAGTTTTTTCAATAAAAAAAATTGTCTCGTGCTTCTCATTAAATACAAACATTCCGGAATTATATGCCCCGTTACTCGTGACTTGACGGGGTTGATTTGGACAAGGCCATATGAGATCCATAATTAGCCAAAAACTTTTTGGTAACTAAGATTTTATAAAAGTTTAACTATCAAAATTTTTTAGGTTAAAAAAACTTTTTTGTATGTCCTAAAAGAATTAATGTGAATTTTATGATCACTTTCATACATTTTAAACATGAAGAATGCATCCACGTAATCAGTTTTCTTTAACATAAAAAAAATGCTCGGAGCCGTGTTGTCACCTGCCCACTACATTTGCTGTATTTACACGATGATACATTATTCTTTCCTTTTTTTTTTTTTTCTAACATGTAAGTATCCCTTAAAACTTAAAATAATAGTGCCCACCAATAAAAACCTTTTTTGCTTTACCAATGAAAACATTTTTATATGTTTCTGATACCGATAGGGCAGCTGGTTTCATGTTCAAGGGGTTGGTAGACAAAGGCAGAAGGGTCACCGTCACACAAGTTGAAAAGTTGAAGCATGACAGATGTGACACTACAAAATACCAAAAGCATGTCCAGTACAGGGACATGAGGGGTTGGGTGAGGGTTTTGGCTTTTTGTTGATAAGAAAGCTGAGCATATATTCCATGTTTGTTTGGCAATTACTGAACAACAGCGTTCCTGTTCATACCCTTTGTGGTGATTCAAATTACTATAATTGACGAACCCATGACTTGGACCCCAATCAGCTGGTGGCTGAGTCAGCGAGTTAACTTGTCGACTCCGTGAATTGACTCATTGACTATATGGAGTTTTAAAATAACTTGAATTGGGTGAGTCAGGGCCAAGTCAAGCCAAGTCAGGGGTGAACCAGGAGACAGACCAGACCAATCTTTAACTCGTAGCCAGGTTTTCTAGCGATTCGAGTTGACTCGGGCAGTTCCTGAGCCAACTAGGCGAGTCAACCATTTATGCAAATTACGTCTGAGAGGTTGAAGATTGCAAATAGATCTGGATTAGATTTGAGATATTCCAAATTAATGCAAATGGATATGGTGTAGCAGGACTGGAAAATTAGATTCAACTTCTTATGATAGGACTAAAAATGGCAAATCCCCAATTTATTATTTCACCAAAATGAAGGTATATTTTTTATTGATCACATAATTTAGAAGAACGAAAAATGTTGTTGCTCCATATTTATGATTGGCTAGCTTTTTGCACACATTTGTGTTGGTCTTTTGTCACATAAGTGTGTGTATGTGTGTACATTTGTGTAGATACATACAAAAATTTGTCTTGTGGGTCAATGGACGCTCAACTAATTAAGAGATTATACGTGTGGTTGAAATTCAGTTTTGAAATTATATTTTTTCATATCAATTTTTTTTGTTAGAATACATCTCCACCACAAATTTTTTTCTAGTTAATGGCTTGAAGTTAATTCAATTTGAAATATTGAATAGCACACACACACACACACACACACACACACACACACACANTATATATATATATATATATATATATATATATATATATATATATATATATATATATATATATATATATATATATATATATATAATACTGGATTATTTGTCAGATCATGACCGACGAATTTGGACATTACTGAATCGACGGTTTGGACAAACTCATTAAGCAGCTCGAGGGTGACAGATTTCTGCTTGTTTCTTTTAGCGTAAACTCCTTTTAATGGCCAAACAAATTTCAGAGAGTTTGTCTCCTTTACTTGCTTTATTGTTTTGTTTAGTATTGAGATATGGGCCGCTGTTTTCTTTGTAAAGTTAACAAACAAGACTTGTCTTGTTATGATACATTTCTTCATTATATTTCTACAAGGTTGGCATCAACCCATGAACTTAATTATCAAATGTTAATTGAAAGAAAAAATGAACTTTGGCATTCTAATGCTAGGATTAGGTGAGCAAGAGGATTAATCCCACAGCCCCGATAAGAGATGAAGCCTCTCTTCTTTCCGGTGCCCTGGGGGCGTTTGATGAACAGAAAATATACTGTTCATCGAGAAATAAAATTCAAAAATTTTAAAGTTTTCCATCGTATCAAACGGAGAAACATTTCTTCGACCGTTGAGGTCGATTCCGGAAAATTTTTTTCTGAGTCATCACACACACACCAAAATTGGAATCGAAAAAAATTTTTCCATTCCATTTTTCCATTTCCTATATTTTCAGCAATATATTTCCAAAAATTTTTTTTCAGGCCATCAAACGGCCCCTTAAGGTTTAGAGTTGCATGGATACTAGAGAGTGAGATATCTTTCTATACTTGATGAGTTGCAGTAGGTGAGAATCGTGAGATGGACTGATGTGGAGATTGAAATATGAGAAGGAAAGGTACTTAAAATGACAGGACATTCCATATAAAGTGTCATATATAAACATATAAACGCCACTATTTAAAAGCACCTTTCTCTTCCTTTCTTAAAATGATGAAAAACACTTGTAATAAGAAAAAGGGGAGTTGTTCCTTGGTCAAGTATCTCATAATACTAACAATATGTTACTTTTACCAAACTGCCCCTAAAAGACTGGTATGGTCACACCTAGAGCTAAAAATTTTGATCCATGAAAGTGCACCATATATATATATATATAACATAAATGATTAA
This sequence comes from Nymphaea thermarum, assembly GCA_011799765.1. NCBI lineage: Eukaryota > Viridiplantae > Streptophyta > Magnoliopsida > Nymphaeales > Nymphaeaceae > Nymphaea > Nymphaea thermarum. The sequence goes on along the minus strand of JAANDH010000019.1, from coordinate 114,809 downwards.
GTGGTATTTGCAGATAAAATATATAAATAGATAGAGTAAGTGAATCTGTAAATAAGTAGTTTTTTGTGATTGTGTGGGCAACTGCCCATGCATGCCCACATATGGCTTCAATCTTAGGTGTTTCGGTACCAGCGACCATATTAAATTTGTGTTCTTGATCCAGTGTCAAGTGCCATGTCATGCAGATAGTACGACACGTCGACACGCAATGACAATTAATGAATTGACAGTTTGGACCAACTCATTAAGCGGCTTGAGGGTGACAGATTTCTACTTGTTTCCGGGGGTGTAGATAGGTGAGGGCTCCATGGGGCGTACGCCCCGTAAAGCCCCATACGCCCCCATAAAGCCCAATAGGTGAAAACTTAAAGTAGTGGTTGAAAAATTAAATTAATAGGTCCAGTTATATAGGACAGCCCCACAAGACCCCGGGTCACTGCCACGTGGCCAATTAAAAATTTGTTAATAATATGCTTAGTACCTCATAAAAAAAAAAATTGCCTTCGCCGCTGCTTGTTTCCTTTATTTTTGGCATAATGTCGTGATTCCTTTTAGTGGCAAAACAAAATTAAGAGAGTTTGTCAACTTTTTATCTTCTTTCTTTTCCTTTTTTCAGATTTTGGATATGGGCCTCTGTTTTCTTGGCGAAGTTAACAAACAGAGATTAGTCTTTATCATAATACATTTCTTCATTACCAATGAACTGACACATAAAATTGAGAGAATATTGCCAGAATCTGGAAATTAAGGTATGAAACAAAATATTGAAAGATAGGGACTGTAGGCATGTTTAATGAGTTGGATTTAGGGCTGCACACGAGTGGGCTCAACTCATGTTTAATCAGCTCGAGCTCGACACGAGCTTCACAGCCTCAGCTCGATCTTGACTTGAGTGACTGTCTTCAAGCTCAAGCTCGGCTCGAGTGGCTCGTTTAAACCCCATACACCGTATTAAGAAAAGAGAAAAAGGAAAAAAAATGACTATGATAGGACCTTGCTCCGGAGTAGGTCTAGACGCTTTCCTACAGCCGATCCTATCCCCAAGATCTATTGAGGTGGGTAAGACAAACCTAAAGAAGGACAAACCCAATGACAGCCCTACTACAAGAAATGCTAACGGGTAGGAGGACAAACAACGCAATTAAAACAAACTAGACTAAACTGAATGGAATACAGAAAAGCAACCACTAGAAGTATAGCAATGGAGAATTGGAGATGATAATGTCTTGCAGCCGGGTCTTAGCCAAGAGCCTCCGAAAAACCGCAAGCGCACAAGCCAAATCTAAAACGTAAATCGGACAAACCCAAATCAAGTGTCTGAACTCTCGAACTAAAGAGAAATTGTTAATGAGTTACCGGTCTGGACTCACTCGAAAGAGTTCAGCAGTTGAGACCACGGGATGAAAATCACCCGGGTATTGCAGCAACAGGAATGAGAAGGCCGAGGAAGAAGAAGATCCGCCGGTTGGGGCTGATGACGGAAGGTGCCTCGAGATGCCGGTGATCTTCCAAATCCTCCAAGGATGTAGCAGCTCACTCCAAGGAAGCCGAGAGGTGCTGTGAAGGTTGCAGCCACTCGCTCCAAATGTAGCTGTTCTTTTGCTGGTTCAAGGGTTGACTTGTCCTCTGCCAATGCTGACCAAATGTTCGCCGGAATAGTAGCAGAGGTTGCTTGAAAAGAAATTCCGGCGAGCACCTTTTTGGCTCCACCAAATTGCACCAAAATTTCAAGTTTTCTTTCATTTTCTTGGACGATGATACTTCTACTTTTTCTTTCTTCCTTTTTTGATGCCCTTTTCCATGCTTCTTCTCACTGTTTTCTTGCTGTTTTCCCGCAGGAATAACAGGCTCAAACCGTGGCTTGAACTTGATATTTTGGATGGATTTTCGCCCCGTAGACTCTCCTCAAACTCTCAAACAAAGAGATGTTTACTTTTAGGATCCTTTGTGACTCATAAAACTTTAAAACTAGTTTCAACCATGGGAAGTTGCTGATCAAACTCCAGGGGTTTCGCATAGGGAGTGAACCCAACACCTTGACCGAATCCAATTCTAAAACAACCCAACAAGTTACACACGTCCACCACAAGAATCAACGCACTAACCTTTGAGTTTTGGATGTAAGTCAACACCACGTTCACCATTGTTGCCTTGGATAAAAGTAGTCCTCCCGTGGGCTAATCTGGCCTCTATTCCTTCTTTGTGTTCAAGAAGGGATGCACCTTTGCGATGCACCTTTGCTAGCCGTGAGTTGATGTGGGGAAACGAGGGCTGTTGAAGTCGCAATACCCCGGAGCACACCTTGATCTTCTTAACCACCAATCCGTTGGTCGAGTGGATGAAGAAAAGAACAAGAAAGCAAGAAAGAGAAGAAGATTGACCTTCGGTTTTGGAAAGACCTCTCGCGAGGAAGGGGACCAGCCACCCCCGGCGAGGTGAGAAGATGATGGCAAGGGGGAGAGACCCACGAGAGAGAGAGAGAGAGAGAGAGAGAAAGAGAGAGAATTGGCAAATGAACTCCAAAATTCTTGATTGCATGCGATAAACAAAGTACAAAAAGTTTAAATACTTTCCTAAGTGACTCGGTTCACAGATGGATCGAACCGGTTCACTTCTACTCAAAGCAAATGACTCGAGATACAAACCATCTCGGTCTAATCAACATGAAATAAAACGCATAAGCAAATGAACATATGAAATTGGGCGTATGCGCCTAACCTATGAAATGAACCCTTGCACTTGGTGAGCGCAAGGTGGGGGACTTGTCTGGGTTGCCGCCCAGACTTCGGATTTCCCCATTGACCAGCTCGGCCTACCTAAGTGAAGTAAAGGCTCAGCCGAGTCACCTATCAAGGCTCACCCCGTGCTGCCTCTAAAGACTTGGATCTTGACTGACACTAGGGTGGACTAGGCCTAAACTGGAGGTAAAGCTATCAATTTGACCTTTAGTTGGATCCGCTCTCACGTGCTGGTCTTTTGCCCATATAACCGGACCTAGGGCCTTTGCATCTCCGCCCCTCTCCTCCCAGTGCTTGTGCACTAAGTCCTGGTTTAGCCTCTTTATCTGCCATAGTGCTTTGCCTGACTTGAAGCACAAGCCCTTCAGCCCTGGCTCGACTACTCTCGCCACGTTCAAACAATCTTCTTGAAGGAGGACTAGGCAGACCCGTATCAAACGACGTGGGGAGGAGAAAAGGAGAAAAAACGGGCGTGTTGGGAAAAGAAAAAAAGGGAAGGAAAAACGAGTGAGTGGTGAGGAAAGAGAAACGTGGCTGAACAGGTGAAGAGAGGAAAATTAGAAAATTTAAAACGAGTTTAACTTTCAGCTAATTGATTTAATATAATGAGTCGAGTTGAGTTTAAACGAGTCGAGGTCTTGCAACTCGAACCCGACTCATTTATTGATTCGAGTTTACCTTTCAGCTCGAACTCGACTCGTTTATAAATGAGTCGAGCTTTTGCAAGCGAGTTCAAGTTGAGCCCGAGTTGGCCCGACTCGTTGTGCAGCCCTAATTGGATTGAAATCAGATATACTTTTAACCCATCTTTTAAGATACTTACATATTCAGATTCCAATTCAAGTTCGAATATAAACAAAGAAAAGTTATATCCAAATCTGAAATCTGATTTTATAATCTGAATTTGATTTGGATCCGGATCTAGATCCAATTTTTACATTAATATTTGAATATGCATCCTAACTTTGAGCCAAATCTGGCCATTTTACAAAAGGTAAGAGTATTGGGTATATGACATTTATTTTAAACTAAATCTGATCTGAATTTGAATCCAACCAGATATTTATGTATATGCGAATTTGATTCTGAATAGCATTAGATGTCATTTCTTAAATTCAAATCCGACTTGATTTTCTTAATCAGATATTAATTTTTTTTTTTTTTTGCATATCTGATTTTTTTTCGAAATACTTGCACGAGATTGACCTTAAAAGGCAAAAGAACGGTTTCTAAATGAAAGTTACTATCCACCACACTTCCACTAATCGATTTATCCAATGGGACGCTCAATTACACAGTTTGAGCATCTTCATTGACCTTTATTCTTTCTTTTTTATTTGTTTTTTTGCTTATTTTGGTGTTTTTTTATCGTCATTTTGATAGAAAGGCAATTCTTTACATGTTAAATTATGACTATACTTTTTCGATTGACTAGGCTAACTCGGCATACCATTTGCATCCCAAACTTATTTTAGTTTTTAGAGTGCTTTAAAAAAATTAATTTTTGTAAGAAAAAGAAGAGTCACTCGTCGGTACAAAGATTAACCAATTTCGTTATTTTACCGAGAGTAACTAATCCAAGTGGAGTGGGTTATAGACCATCAAACATGATCATCACTTGAGTTTTGGTCTTAATGAAGTTGATAAGTAAAAATCAAAATTTTTAAGTATAAGAAAAGATGCATTTTGAAAAGTGAAAGAGAGAAAAAAAGGGGAGAGAAAATGATATATATATATATATATATATATATATATATATATATATATATATATATATATATATATATATAAATGATCATCAATAAAAACAAAAAAGAAACAGAATTTAGAAAGAAATGGAGAGATTTTAAATCTGGGAGAGTAGAAAGAGAGAGAGAGAGATTAATATATATATATATATACACACACACAAACACACAGGTATATGAAAATTTATAAAAGAAGATCATAAATAAAAAAGGAGGGGGGAGAGAGAGAGAATATTTTAGAAAGAGAAAGAAGGGGATATATATATATATATATATATATATATATATATATATATATATATATATATATATATATATATATATATATATATATATATATATATATATATATATATAGACACACGCACAAGAGTTTAGAAAATGAGATTTTAAATCAAAGAGAAAGAGAGAGAGAAAGAGAAATTTATAAATAAAGAAATATATTTATATATATATATATATTTGATTTTTCTATATAGGTCAGAGTGAAAATTGAGCTCATAAAAGAGACTAAGCTAAGTCTCCATGGCCTCATTGAAGGTGTTCTGATTTTTGAAATTATTTTGAAAACAAGATCCAAAATATTTCTACATAAACATGTAAAACAATAATTATATTCACCTATTGCAAAGAAAATTATTTCTTTCACCATTGGGTATAGAAAAAAATCAAATATACATGAGGTAAAAAGTTAATAACTTAAGATAGCGCTCCTTGAAATCCCTAATCAGGTGTTTAAATGAAAATAATTAATAGTAAACATAAGAATGTCATGAAGATGCATTTTAATATATACATATTTGTAGGGGTTTATTTGAGTTGAACAAATTTCAATCTCAAAAATTAATATATAACAAAGAAATCTCAACTCAAACGCTCATCTCTATTGTTCATTCACATATTAATTGGAAAACAACCAACTATGCATGAACATTATCATAAGCACAAGCAATGCACACATTCAATGAGCAAAGAAAGGAAACATATTTCAAGCTTAGAAAGAAATATAAAATTTTATTTCACCATGCTCCTCCTCCTCATGCACTCAAAAGTTCTTAACTTCAAGAAAGATATTTTAGAGCTCTTCTAAGCTGAACGGTTGGAAGGAACGAATCTTGTTTTTCAAATGATTTCATAGCCTTCCAATGAATTTCCAAGGTGTTGAGAATGTTTTTCAAGAGCTCTCCTCATGCTTCCTTGATGAATGGAAGTGGAGGAAGAAACAAACGCCCAAAGTTGGAGAAAAAGAAGAAGATAAAGAGAAGATGAGAGAATTGGAGATAGAGTTAAGAAAAAAAAACTTTAAATATTCAAGTAAGAAAACTCCACAGGTTCCCCAAGAGTTAACTCACACCCCTGAGAGAAGATTTGAGGGTATTTATAGAGAGTCTTGGAACCAAATCTCAAAATTTGATTTTTTTTTTAATTTAACAAGGTTTTCATGCAAATTTTAATTTTTTTGAATTAGTTTCAATTTAAAAAAAAATAGGTCTTGACCAAAACCCAGGTTCGGCCAGCTCGGTCAGGATTGGCCATGCGTGCTGCGCACCTGGCATGACAATGTTGTAATTGTTGCGAAAGCGCCAGGACGTTGTGGCCATGCACCTTATTTAGGGGTGAGTTTGGGCCCAAGGTCCAAAATCATATCAAATCAACCATCAAGCCGAAAAATGATTGAAATCACTAAATTGTTTAAATAAATTGAGTACAATCTCTTAAAAAAAAATTGGGTAATAGCATGTACTGAATCTTCTTGCTATCAATTACATAATCTGATACTTCTATAAAGTTGGCACCAATCCTTGCAAATTTTAATTGAAACAAAAATGAAGAGCAAGAGAATCAAACCCTGAACAAGAGCCAAAGCCCCTATCATTCCTCTTGCCTTCAATGTCAGAGTGACAATGGCGAGATCTCCACGTACTTCAACTTGCATGTAACACCAAGAGTTCTGGTAGGTGAGATGGATGGGATAGTGACAGCTATATTTAAGCATCAGTAGATCTTTGATTATTTAAATATAAAATAAACAGATACTTCTGGACAAAGGCTGCTTGGGGATTAGGCCCATACCTGAATTGATGGGATATGTCCATAAAAAGTCTTATCATACATAAAAGATTTAAGCATCAGTAGATCTTTGATTATTTAAATATAAAATAAACAGATACTTCCGAACAAAGGCTGCTTGGGGATTAGGCTCATACTTGAATTGATGGGATATGTCTATAAAAAGTCTTGTCATACATAAAAGGGCACCATATAAAACTGTCTTTCTCTTTCTTTCTCAAAATGATGAAAGCACTTGTGGAAAAAAAGTTAGGTCTAGTGGTTCCTTTGAGCTTAATTAAGCATCTCAACAATCTCCATATTTGTGACATACTATTCAGGTGGCTACTATTTGTGACATAATATTCTGCCTATGCCCCAAAAAATTGGGCAAATTCACAGGACACTGTAACAAGTGTTTCACAAATCTGTTCTAGTTTTTGAGGCAGATTCAAGACGGTAACAATATGTTAGTATTGTCAAACTGCCTCGAGGGCTATTAAAACCATATGTGAAGCCAAAAATTGTTGACTCATTTGAAATAACTGAAAAATTTTAGATCCCAAGAAGGGCACTATATATATATATATATATGTGTGTGTATGTTACTGATCCAGTATCAAGTCTGCAAAGCCCCTTGGTATATGACATGTGAACTGAGGGGGTTTGGTAGACTGATCGAGAATGGTAGATCAGGTAGCTATGGGGACTTGCTTTTTCATTTTCATGAGTATTCATGCAATTTTGTGCCCTCAAACACCTGTGATATTATCACATACACTATGTTTTCACACACTAAAGTGTAAAATGACCAAAATGCCCTTCATCTGTCAGAGGAAAAGCCCTCCTTGTAAGGACAAAAGATGAAACATGAAAAAGACAAATCTCCAAACCGCATGTCCAAATTTCTTTTCTAAGAACAGGTAAAAGGGCCTTTGATATTGTGTTGAGATCCATCTTTTGCTGTAAATAGCTTATTCTTTTATCAAATAATATGGTAGAGGAAGGGCGGAGTTAGGAATTTTTTATAAGAACGACGGCTCTATAAATTCCTCTCCATAAATATGTTTTCGTTTAAAGAGTGAAGTTGATGAGTCTCATTAGCCAGTCAGAGCAGCTTTGAATAGTTCAACCTCATTTAGTCAATCCAGCTAAATCTAGAACCCAATAAAAAATCCAATACTTATTAGATGTAGAATATAATAGTTATACATGATGACCCAAATACCTCTATTTAAGTTTTAAATAATAAAAAAACTGTAAAAATATTTTTAAAAAATCTAAAATATATTATTTTATAACTTTTTTCGAAAATACTCCAATTGCATACTTTTCTTCAGCCTCCATTATAAAGTGGGCAGCTGGGGTGCCGTCTCCAACCATCCTCACCATCTTATCTGAAGAAGCTTTGTTTCTTCACAGCCGTCTCAATGGCGTCTCAGACGCTCCAGTCTCTCCCAGAGCCGACTCCCAAACTCGGCCCTCTCTCCTCCATGACCAACTGGGCTCGGGCGCTGTGGAGCTCGCCGCCGGACTCCGATCAGGCGAAACCAGAGGCACAGGCCAGGAGGCTGCAGCAAGGGATCGCGGAGTTCTACGACGAGTCTTCCGGAGCATGGGAGGGTATCTGGGGAGAGCACATGCACCATGGGTTCTACCTCCCCGGCGAGAAAGCCTCGCTTTCCGACCACCGGTCGGCGCAGTTGCGGATGATCGAGGAGTCCTTGAGCTTCGCCGGCGTGCCCGGTTTGCTTTCTTTTCTTCAACTGTTTGCTTTTTCGTTGCTCGTGATCTTCAAGATTCGGCATCATCCTCAGTAGATAGCTCTAGACTCTAGTCTGTGATCGATATCTTCAAGTTAGTTTGGATATGATTCTCTTTTAAGTTACCAAGATGAGAAAACATAGAGCAAGATTAACTAAGTTTTCAAAAGTTATCTTTAGAGAAAGAAGATGGTTTGAAACAAACATCAACTTTCACGTCAGTTTTCTGTTTGGGGCCATCAAGGTCTTGCTGTAATTCAATGGCGGGCAACTTGCATACGGGAGAATACTAGGAAGACAAAATCACGTGGAGCTTGCGTCAGCTGCAGTATCAACTTGTTCTGTATTTTTGTGCATGGATTTCAAGTCAGGGAGTGGCGGAGATTCGCAGGGCACATGTGGGCAGTGGTCCGCACTGCCCAATCAATTTTTCTTTTCTTTTTTTTCTTTTTGAAATTATATTATACTGATTCGAAAATTACATAGGGCGCGGATATCAAACCTGAACTGACAGTCCTTCAACCAAAAAAATCTACTTCCGCCACTGGATAGTGGTGAAGTTGCTGGATAACTCTTTAATATAATGGTTTTTGTATTTTTTTAAGAAAATAAATGGTTCAACTTTTATAGTTTTTCTTTTACAATTTACATAACAGGTCAGACCAGATTCTTGCATTTTTTTAAGAGTAAAATAAGTCATAATTAATATTTACATTAGCTGCGCAGCCGTACATACCATCAATTTTTTCAAGGGATCCACCCTAGTGATTGAAAAAGTTATTATCTATATATACCTACTAATTTCTAAAGTTATAATATATATATATATATATACACTCCTACCAAGAGCCTATGAAGCTGCATATCAACTGTGCAAGCACCATTACAAAATTTCAAAGGATCCGATCAATAATCCCTGGCATGTGTGGATGCAGCCTTTAAGCCAATAAATGAAAAGCTGTCGTATCGACTGCCAATTGTCTGGCGACTGTTTGTATCAGATCGTGTGCCAATGCTATGTTTATATATATATATATATATATATATATATATATATATATATATATATATATATATATATATATATATA
>JAANDH010000019.1:25022-105321 GCA_011799765.1 Nymphaea thermarum | reverse complement strand
TTTATACCCATGTCATTATCAATATCATTCATATTGAATCGCATCGGGCATTACGAGGCGATACAAGATTTCTATATTATAACTTTCATAAATTAATTTAGAAATATTTAAATTTAGTTTCCAAATTTGCAAAATAAGAAAAAAAGCAACGCGAGCTGATATGCAGTGATACTTTTCTGTCAATATTTAATTAAGCTTAGGCACCGAGCCGAACCGTCTAACATGAGCTTGGGCTTGGGTAGTGTTGCGGACTCGGTGGTTTCAACCTATCAAGCCCGGTCCGGCCTGACCCAACCCGACAAAATAACAGGCAAACCCGGGTAGCGGTCTGGCCATCTGGGGTCCGGTAGGCCCGTTAGGTCGAATTAACCACGATGGCTCGTCGCATCTTCAACCTTGATGACTGTCATGTTGGACTACCAACCAGACATCGACCAACCTCGCCCCTCGCAGCTGCCTCTTTGCCGGTTTGCCGGATACCGGACTCCCTCCTCAGTCCCTCTAGCCATCAACTTGTGCCTCTCGCTGACTCTCACAGTCTCTACCTGTCTCTTGCCGAGTCCTGACTCAGTCAGGACCTGGCCCCGCTTAACCAGTTAGAAACAAGTTGGGCCGGACTGAGCCTTTGGCTGCATGATGTTGGCCTGGTACTGTACCAAGCCCAGCCCATGTAAAGTCTGGCCAGGTAGCCTGCCAGCCCGGTGAGTGCATGGGTCGAAACCGGGGATTTGTAGCTTGCCAGGCCAATGCTCAGGCCTATATTTGCTGCCAGTTAGCTTACTATTACGGTGCAGGCATCAATTCATACAACATGTATTCGTAATTTCCCTATTCCATAGTCAAGTTAGGTGTGGGGAAGAATTTTTTGCTAACTACTATTGGACAATTCTTGTATCACGGAAAGTTCATTACATTTCTAGCTATAAAAACAAAACCAATAGTTAAAGAAGAGAAGGAAGTCAGCATCATACCAAATATCACTCAAGATGGTCATAACTTTTTTAACAGGAAAGTAACAGATTGTTACTATGTAATGAATATGCCCTAAAATTAGAGTAGATTCATGAAACAATATTAACAAAGTGTTGGATGAATTTATTTCAATCTTTGAAGCAGAATCTTTGAAAAAATAACATACAAGAGAAGCATAAAGTGGAGTAGTTTCTGCTTACCCACTTGACAGCAGTTACTGTTTTTTTAAAAAAAAAAGGTTCTTATAAAAATTTTATAAAATATAGTGGGTCTTTGTGAAAATTAAAAAAAAAAATTATTTGGTCGACATACAATGCCCGACGGCTTAAAATTTCTGGCTCCACTACTGGTCATGATTGTTATTCACATTTTGCTATACAAAGTGAATTGGCTATGTAGAAAATGTGGTGAAATTCTCACCAATGCTTGCAAAATCAGCCTGAATCGGTCAATTCAAATCAAATTGGCAGCAAATCGACCAATTTCCCAAACCAATTCATTTTTTACTATTTATTTTCTCATCATTTTCAAATATTTTAAACTTCTTATGATTTTGAATCATATTTACACCAATATTGTTGTCAATCCACACTGAGTCAATGAATATTCTTTGAATGAGCAGCATGGTAGATTTGATTCAATTCCACAGCATATTAATCTATGGAATATTGCAGATGATGAGGAAGGGAGGGCCAAGAGGATTGTAGATGTTGGGTGTGGAATTGGAGGCAGTTCCAGGTACCTTGCTAGAAAGTATGGGTCAAAATGCCAGGGCATCACTTTGAGTCCCTTTCAGGCCAAAAGAGCCAATGAACTTTCAGCATCCCAAGGGCTCAGTGATCAAGTTAGTAGCTTTTCTTTTCTCCTCTTATAAATGTAGTTGTGCATTGAGTGGTCTCTGGTACTGAGATCCATCTGCATGTTACTCTCCTGTTACTAAAAGAGAAGATAATCAAACCATTCCATTTTTTACTTCTCACTGCCTCTATTATTTTACTTCTTGGACTCTCTCCATGTGAAGGAGACATTAGACATCTGACACCATCTTGTCTGATTCAAGTTTTGTTAGTCTGGGTTGATAAAAAAAAGAAGAAGATCAGATTAGTAATATGATTTAAATTTGAGATATGTTTTGGGATTTGAATCTGAATATGTGTCTAACTTGAATTTCCTGACTTGACTACATGCAAATGGCAAATATCTATTCGTTCAACCCATAGTCATAGAAAACACGTTTTTTTTTCGAAAAACAAAAAAAAACATGATAAATTAAATGGCCGTTTAAAATTTTTTTTAAAGTGTTTTTTTAATGTTAAAAACGAAAAAAAACACATTTTAATGAGTTTTTAACACTTTTTTTTCATTTTTTCAGGTTTTTTAATGCCAAACAGTTTTTTTTTATTTTCTATTTTTTATTTGTTGCAAATATGCTTATCTTTTGATAGTTATGTTATTAATTTCACACTTATTTTATTTTTCTCTCATTTTTAGTTTTTTAAAAATTTTAAAAATTTATCATATTTTTTTCGTTTATTTAAAGTTCACCGTATTATACTTGAGAAAAACCTCACCATTTAAAATTCCAAACCAGAGCTTGAAATAAAACCCTAATTGTGATGAATGATAAGTTTCACTAAGTAAATCATAGTTAGTTTTTTCTGCAAATTGTGGAGAGAGGCTCTCTGAAAGGAAGACTCCAATTCTGTTGCCAACCAATGTTGCCAAACAGTGGACTTGTTTTCTGATCTTCTAATTTCTATTCCAGTTCTTGGTGTTTTCTTAACATTGAAATCGGACGACTGGGTGCAGGTGTTCTTCCAGGTTGCAGATGCACTGGAGCAGCCCTTTTCAGATGGGGAGTTCGACTTGGTTTGGTCCATGGAGAGTGGAGAGCACATGCCTGACAAGAAGAAGGTGCACTCACTTTTTTCATCTCTTGGATTCATTTTTCCATGGTTTGATTGGTTTACAAGATCATCATTTCCACCCCAAACATATGCTGAGTAGAATGTGGGAAAACCTTTCCCTGGTATTAGTCAATCAGCAGTCCAAGGCATCAAGCTTGAGAAAATCTAAATCAGAGCGACCCATAAAGACCCATTTGGCAAACAGAATATTTAATTATTATGACCCAATGACCGAGATAAATTAATGAAATACTTTAAAAAGTGTTTTATAAATCTGCTTCAAATTTTTAGGCGGATTCATGGGACAAGTACAAACTGTTCCATTTGCCAAGCAGGTCCTAAAGATAACATGGACAGATTTCAATAAGGTAATCTGATTTAATCTGGACACAACATCGGGTTGTGGGATCTTTTCTAATACCATGCCCAAATAATCTTCTCCAAGGGAAGAGACACAGTTGGGCGTGTGTGGGCAGTTGCCCACATGGTTCCACAAATTCTGGTTATTTACAAATTGGATCCTTTCATAAAATCTGTTTTTCAGATATATATATATACATAGTACGGGTTTGTTCGTACAATTAACTGAAAGAAGCACCTTATAAGTCTTGTACTCTTTAATTAAATGACCATCATTTCCCTGCCAATCCTAAGTTATGTAGGATCAATATGTGTACAAAGACCAACCTATACTTGAGAAAAGAGAATCTCAAGTTCATTGGTTTGTATTATCTTCCCTAACTACTATATCCAATAATACAATTAAAACATGAACAAAGTTACATTCAAATATCTTAGTTTTTATGTCACTCTTGTTAATGCTAGGAAATTCTTAAACCTCACTGATGCAGAATAACTCTTTAGGTATTCTATGTGCTCACAAGGTGTCTTTTGGCAGTTTGTGAGTGAGTTAGCGCGAGTCGCCGCTCCCGGAGCAACGATCATCATCGTGACGTGGTGCCACCGGAATCTGCTGCCCAATGAGGAGTCGCTACAGCCGCAGGAGGTGGATCTGTTGAAGAAGATATGCGATGCATTCTACCTTCCTGCATGGTGCTCCGCTGCAGATTATGCTAAAATTGCAGAATCCCTCAACTTGGAGGTAATTTATGTTTCCATTTTTAAGTTGTTATCAGTAAATACCTTCTCCTTTCCGAATTCCAGATGTGGTTTCACAAAATGTACTTCAAGCGTCAGTCTTTTTCCACAAACTTTGAAATAAGTTCTGAATTGTATAAAGCAAAAGGTGAGAGGGCAGCTGTAAAGGGTGTTGTCATAGAGCCTTTTGCTGCCCACAAAGCAAAAGTTTGGAAATTTAACTCACCTATTGTTGAGAAGGGGAAGAAGATATGAGAATTAAGAGGAACATTATATGCAACGTGTTTCTTAGAAAAACAAGAAGTTTATTGAGAGAGAATTGATTGAATATAGCTCAGCTACAATCAAACATGATTCCTAAACCCCTATTTATAGTGTAGATGAGGAATATGGAATGTCTGTGGAGTATATTTGACAACGTCATAAAGGTTCTTTGAAGCTCCAGTTTATCTGCGCGCTTCTACGAACCTCCACCTTAGCCAAATAAACATGTTTCTTCAATATTTCTACTTACTGACACAATACTCGAATTGCTTGGAGGCAGAATCTTTGTCAGCATATCGGCAGGATTATTTCAAGATGATTTAGATCTAATATTGTTTACTAGCTCTCTGTGTCTCCCTCTTACCATCAAACCATCGGGTTGACTCTGAGATGATGTTTCAGTAAGCTCCTTATCCATGAACTCTCTAGGGAAAAGAGTTGTTTTCATCTATTCCATAAAAGTAGTCTCTTCCAATATACATAGGTCTTAGTGAACCCAAAGAAAAGAGAGTTGGTTGCAAGTGGGTCTTCAAAAAGAAAGAAACTAATGATAGATACATTAAATACAAACACGTCTAGTTGCTAAAGGATATAGCCAAATATAATGTATTGACTATCATAATGTTTTGTCTCTTATCGTTAAACATACATCAATTTGTTTACTTTTAACTGTAGTAGCAAACTTGATTTGGAATTAGAGCATTAATTACCTCCAAGTTGAAAGATTCTACAATTTGCTTACTCAAGAAATCACTATACGGGCTAAAGCAGTCACCAAAACAGTGGTACTAAAGATTAACTCCTTCATGTTTAGCCACAACTTGGTAAGAAACAAGTATGATTCTTAAGTTTATGTTAAGAGATTACCTAATAACTTATTGATCTATTTGTTGTTTTACGTGCATCACATACTCATAGTTACCAAGGAAAAGTCTGAAATTGACAAACTAAAGCAACTGCATAACAAAGAATTTGAGATGAAAGATCTAGGAGCAGCAAAGAGATACTGGAAATGGAAATTCATAAAGAATTCATATAGACAAGAAGGAAAAGTCTATCTCAGCCAAAAAAAACCTATACCAAGAAGGTCTGACATCGCTTGGGAATGGTAAAGACATCTCCAATCTCTTTGCCTTTAGATGCCCTTTAGCTAGAGTGCTATACATCTCTCCAAGGACAAGATGTTTCATAAAAGAACAAAGCACATTGATGTAAAGCATCACTTCATTTGAAAGATCGTCTCTCAAGGTGAGTTTCAAGTCTAGAAGATTGGAACAAAAGCAATCCAACCGATATGCTGATAAATATTCTGCCTCAAAACAAGTTCGAATATTGTGGCAGTCTAGTTCGTCTTTTCAAACCTTCAAAGAAGTTTTATGAATTGGCATTGTAAAATATACTCCATCGACATTCTAGATTCTCCATCTACACACTATAAATAAGAGGGTAGGGATCATAATTGGTTGTAGTTGAGTTGCATTCAATCCATTCTCTCTCTCTCTCTCTCTCTCTCTCTTGATTCTTTTCTTCTTCCTCTCCTTTCTCAACACCCCTCTTCTTCTCTGAATTTTAGTTCCATCTATTCAATATCTCCAACCCAGTTACAAACAATAGACATGTACCTTATATCTCTTAATATCTCATTAGCAGATGCAATCAACACCTTTTTCAAAGTATAGATCGTATCTTTTTAGCACTTTGAAACCAATATACAAAATTTCGCGACTTCTAAAATTAAATATATAGAGAAATGTCACGAACTTACATTACATCTTTACCAAAAAGATTCACATTTTTCTTATTTTAATGTTTATTTTTTTCTTTGTGGTAAGCAGGATATCAAGACAGCAGATTGGTCCGAGCATGTGGCACCATTTTGGCCTGCTGTCATCAGATCAGCATTAACCTTAAGAGGCCTCATTTCCATGCTTAGAGCCGGTAACTGACTGATTTTCCAAGGAAAATTTTGTTCAATCACCCTCATACTTGTTTGTGTTCCGAAATTCCAAGTATTCACTTTCCAATGGTGTTTGATTCCACAGGATGGAAAACCATGAAAGGAGCAATGGTGATGCCATTAATGATGGAAGGCTACAAGAAGAACCTCATAAAGTTTGCCATAATCACATGCAAGAAGCCTCTATAAGCAACTTATGAACGAATCACAAACTTTTATGGTCTTTGTAATCAGATGACAAATATCAACATGCAAGAGCATTTCTAGGACATATGAGCGGTTTAACATAATTATCTGAATTAGTTACCTGGAAAAAGGGTAATTCCAGAAAAAATTTTGTATATGGCTCTTTTCTGTGAATGTGCGTGATTCAAGTAGACATGAACTTATTTTATTGCGAAGATTTGTCAAGATCTGCGTTATTAAAAGAAGAAGAAGAAAGGAAGAAAATGGAATTGAAATGGATCAGGACAGCATTAAGCTTAAAAGTGGGAATACGTATCTTGATGGCGTGAGACAACTTAGACTCAACTGAATAACATCTCGGAGTTTTAAACGGTGAGGTTTTTCTCTAATATAATACGGCGAGCTTGAAAAAAAGGAAAAAAACGAGAAAATTACCTTAAATTTTTAAAAAATATAAAAAGTAAAAATACAGGAAAAATAAAATAAGTGAAAAACTAATAACACAAACATCAAAAGATAAGTAGATTTACAATAAAAATGAAAAAAAAAAATTGGCATTAAAAAAACTGAAAAAAAAAATATAAAAAAAGGTGAAAAAACACGTTAAAAATAGGTTAAAAACTTGTTTTTTCGTTTTTAACTTTTTTTCTTAAATACTTTCTTTAAGTTTTAAACGGCCATCAAATTTATCATTTTTTTTTCATTTTTTTACAAAAAAAAAACGTGTTTTATGTGACTATCTGTTTCATGTAATCAACCATCTAGTCATTTGACGTTTGCGAGCTGACAATCATAGATAATATCTTCGCTACTATTTTGTCGACTTGTCGTGTCTATATTATGTAAATGTATGATGAAACGCGCAGACAATTTATCTTATACAAACACTATGTTAGACGTATCATTATTATGGATGGCAGAAAATTGTCCAGTCATAAATTACAAACTGCATGATTACCATAGGAAACCAATTAGAAAAACCACGATTCTCCCGAGCCACGAGAATCCGGAACCGAGTTCAGAGATTGCAGTAGCCTGCAACACTGTGTTCGATAAGCTCCAGAAGACTTGTCCCATGGACCATAGGACATGTTCGACCCTTTAATAGCAGGCTTAGATTCTTCTCCACCAGCAAGTTCTCCCCTAAATCAATGATTTATCACATAAATGGACAATTTTTTTTTTTAAAAAGAGTAGTAAAATTTCCCCTTGTAAACATGTTTGGACAAAAAAAGCAGGAGGTTCTTTTATAAAAACATACAAAAATTTATTTTATCCCCATATCATACAACACAGATGTATCAACCGTATCGTGTGATACAACCCTGTATGGCACAATACAACCCATACACTTACATTACACAAACACAGATGTATCAACCGTATCGTGTGATACAACCCCGTATGGCACAATACAACCTATACACTTACATTACACAAGTGTATCATGTATCATAGGTGTTGTATAAGTTTTCAATGGTGCGATATGGATAACAATAAGAAGGCACAATGCAAGGCAAGAGATGGATGACATCGAATGATGGATGACATCGAATGAGTTGACAAGATCAAAAGATACTGAAGATATTCTTATATTCGTTTTTTTCTCAACCTCTTTAACTCTACCAGTACCAATCATTCATATTTAGTTATATCAGAGATATCAAATTCTTTTTCCAAATGTGTCTACGATGGTAAACCGAAGCAAACAGAGAAGACGACCTCAGGGGCAAAACTTGGCAACAATTATCAAAAGCCTCAGTTATTACCAAGGCGTGATGTGTAGTTCAAAGTAAACTACCCTTGGGAAAAGGTGATTTCACCTTGCACAGTATATTATGTGGATTTATTGTCATGAATATACAAATATCATTCTCAAGTTATTTTTATCAACGAGGCTTCCCCCATGAATTAGTCGGAAAATTTGCACCTCAAAAGTCCCTGGAATTCAGACATTGGAAAAAAAAAGGGGGGGACAAAAATCAATAAAGAAACTTATGAGAGTTTCCTACTAGTTTCTTAAAAAACATTGGTAACAGTCGATAAAAAATAACTACCGAAATATTGGGAAAAAAATAAAAATATGTTAAAAAGCGTTTTGAAAATTATCGAGAAAATTACAGTGATATTTCATCTTGGTGGCATTCCAAAAGGATCCTGGTAAATTCCTTTTATTTCTTTCACTTGTTTTGTCATTTTTATCTCAATATTGTGAAAAACATTACCGAAGTTCATGACCATGACCATGTGTCGAACCTTTCTACAGCATTCTGACGGCTGAATTGCCCGTAAGAAAATCAAGAAGCTACTTAAGCTAATCATAAGACCTATGGTATTTACAACGTTGCTAAGTCTTTGGGTTCGCTTAGAAGATTTCTCAGAAAAAATTGAATATCTTCTCATTTTGGTTAGCTCACTAAAGGGCTCAAACGAGTGGAACCATCACTTTATCCTTGCTCGTGTAATCAAAGATCCAAGAAGCAAGAAATATCGACAACAAGGATTCATTGAGATGACAAGCCTGACCCCAATCACATGAAGCATATGAAGAAACATCATTTGCCTGGAACAATAGAAAACCATAGTCTTTCCCCTTGGGTGAGAATCAGACAACTTTGCAGCCTGGAAAGGAAAAGTAGTCTCACAAGATATGTGGTACCTGGGAATCCAGTCTCAACTGCAGCTCCTTCACCCTAGAGCAGAGCTCCATTTTTTGTTCCTTGTAGCTCTGCAAAAGACAATCTTTCTCCTTCATGACTTCCTTCAATTCTTCTGCTTCTTTCTTAAACATTATAGCTCTCTTCCTGTCAGCCTCCCCCTGCCCCTCTATCATAAGCATGCCAACACCATGCCAGCCTCCCGCCTCCAGCTCCCCAACCACACCATTAACATAACCATTCTTCTGCACCTCTCCATTTCCAGACGCAACTTGATCATCAGGTAACCTAGAATAACCTGATGCACAGAAGTCTGCTATAACCTTTCTCAACCGCTGAATCTCCCTTTCTGCTGAGAACAGGGCTCTGTTAGCAGCATCAAGCTGCGACTGCAGGTCAACGTCATGTATTATGTGCTCATTCACCAACTTCTGTTGCTCTGTTATCTGGCCTTGCATTTCAAGTATCATTTCATCCCTCTTCTTCAGCTGCTGCCTCAGCTTGTAGACAACTTCACGCTTGCTTAACAGGTCTGACCCAGATTCTGATGCGCAAGGAGAATCAGAGCCATTGGACTGGTGGAATGACCTTCTTGGGTTCTCAAGGCGCTCAGGAGAGACTGGCCAGATTGCAGCTGTCAGCCTTTCTGAATCAGAGGTCTCTGCTGGCACATTTGTGATAACTGTTAGCTGCCCATGTAATGGATCATTTTCTCTTAGAAATGCCCCTGAAGAAGCATTCTTCCTCTCCATACAACCATCAGGTGCATCTGCATGACCATAGATTCAAAACTCAAATCCTGCAACCCCAAGCTCATAAAATCTTCGCTAGCTTTACAGTCTTCAGTTCAAAGTTTTATAACTATTCAAGTTGGCACACATGTATGATTGGTAAATTTCCAGGAATAGCGACAGGTACTTTGAGTTTAAGAAAGTCAGGCCATACCATTACAGGCAGAGGCTATTTCCAAATCTCCAGAGACTACATTTAAGTCACTTGTTTTAACATTCCAACTGTGTGCCTGAGAATTGAAACCTTGAGATAACAAGGCATACAATTCTCTCTCTCTCTCTCTCTCTCTCTCTCTCTTTCTCTCTCTCTCTCTCTCTCTCTCTCTCTCTCACACACACACACACACACACATGCATGCACAAATAAGCTCCTGTGCATAAAAGAAAAATATGTAAACATGTTAAAGAAACACATGTAATTGGATTCAAGGTTGAGTTTATATAACATCAAATGCCAGCAGCTGCACAGCTGCATCCAAGTTATCTTGGATCCAATGCCTTGGTTTGTCACATCCATGTGATAGAGCATAAATGGAAGTAGACATTAGAAAGACCCACCTAACAACATTTCACAGACGTGATAACTGCTTTAACCTAGTAAAAACTCCATTGCTGCTACGCTGTCAACTGTAAACCTACCAAAAAGCAAAAATCATATCCTTATGAACATCCACTGTCCGTCTCATGCTTCAATCTTGCAGCTGGAAACTCAGTCAGGTAAACATTTCTTCTCATGTATCAACCGAAAACTCACTAGTCTAGCATCTTTTATTTTTGCACTTCATCCATTATTCCATTTTTTTCCCATCTGTCAACAATCAACATTGTCATGCAGTTTTCCTTCAATTATTCGTCCACTTTCACCCTAGTTTGATTAACTGATGGTATGTGACCAAGAACGACATGTGCTATCAACCTTATCCCTAGTCAAATTGTTATTTCCCATTTACGACCAATGAAAAAAAGTGTTGCTCCCTATGCAACCTATAAAATTACAAATTGATATGCATACTTCGCCGTTATGCCATGTACTAGTTTCGTTTCTTTCAAACCTCTAACTATGTCACACAAGCCGAGACAACAAAATCCATATATATATATATTGGCACATCACTGATGCAATTTAGTTGTAGTTGTTCATTAGCTGCATTTATCGTAATGAGGAGTCCACATTCAAATTGTTAACATGCATGTAGACAGTAGAAACACTAGCCACTAGTTCATTATTCTCTTCCTTCTTACTGTACCAGGAAGCAAAGCACTGGTTGAATACCTTTATAATGATTTAAGAATTTGTGTTTATCATCCACAAAGATGTTAGAACAACAGCAGATAAAGATCAAGAAACAGCTCAATATGAATCATGTTTCTGGTGTGGCTCAAATATTATCATTGACAAAATTCATGAACTATCACAGGACTTGTTCAAAATGCAACAGAATGATTATGTACGCAGTCAAACCTGAAGGGCAATGTTGGAATCCATTTTCATCATGTGTGAAGCAGTAACCATTGGAATGAAATGGACAAGCTCCAGGTCTCCTTTTGTTACTAATGTGCCTGTGTTCTAGATGTGAGAGAACATCAATAATTAGCACAGCAGGACAACTGGAACAAAGAAAAGGTAACTAAGGCCAAATCAAGCAGACCATTCATCGAGGTAGCATTAGCTGTTTGTCTATCAAGAAAAAGGTTTTTCAGTTTGCAGCCAAGCCTAATAGATAAGGTGCTCAATAAAGCACCACCCGCAATAAGGATCCAATTCGGGCCTCCATACAGATTAGCAGATTTCTGAGCTCTTGAAAACTTGCAATCTGGCTTCGGATTCATCTTTACCAGGAGTTGGCATTCATTGCTGGAAAGGTTAAGTGTCAGGCTATTGATCTGCCCACCAGAAGACCAATAAATCCTATTAGACGCATTTGCAACCACATAAAACTACACTACACATACCAAACTACAAATGCAAAGAGAAACATTTAGAAGTTAGAACACCGTGAAAAAATGCCTCAGTCACAATACCTTAGAAAAGAAAATGAAACTGCAAAGGCAATTGCAGATGCAAATAGACGCCATCAAGAGTTTTTTGTTTTCTCATAGAAAAAACAGACCATAATAGGGATGTCTACAAACAAAAGAAATCTAATGCCATAACAAAAGTCCAACAAAGTGAAAGAGGAACCTCGGAGTGAACTACAGATGCAAATGGGAACTATACAAGCTTCTAACCCTGATAATCAACACCAAGAAATTTTCGACCACAAAGAAAAGAAAGAAAAGTAACAGAGTCTTCACACAGAAAATGCTCGGGATATAGTAAAATTTAAGCTAAAGCTTGCAGTAGACAGAAAAGCCAACAAAACTTCAGCAACAGCAGCCCCCACAAAAAGAAGAAGCACAGTCAAGAAGCCTTATCTCACTAGCCAAAATGCAAACATAGGAAAAGAGAAAAAAAGATGAAATGAGTCAAAAAAAAGGAAACTAGCAGAGACACCAAAGCGCCAAATCTGAGCAACAACAAAGAAACAACTGATGGTCAATACGGTAGCTGGTCGCGTCACCACCAAAAACAACAAAAATCAAATTGTAGTTACATGTATTTCACGGAAAACAGAGAAAATGGGAGAGTGGTGGTAAGAACCCAACAACCCAGCAATCAGACCATACAGACAAAAAGTAATCAACCAACCCCCAAAAAAGGAGTCCAAACATAACCCAAGCAGGAATCAACAGAACACAAGCTTCAACTAATGCCCAAAAGCGAAATCTGAAAAAACTAAAAAATAAATAAAAACAGAGAGAGAAGTTCACCGTTTTATAAAAATCACCAAAAAGAATGAAAGCAGCAGACGGAAGCAACATGTTTTGAGGGAATGAAACCCACAGAAGAAGAAGGAAGAGAAAAAAGGACTGAATAACTCACCGCCAAACTAGAGAAGAGAAGGAAAAGGAGGGGGATGGTGGGTAGTGCCCTACTGTTCCACTCGATCTTCTGGTCTCACCATTACTACACCAACAACATCAACAAAATCTTTGAGGGAGAGGAGAGAGAGAGAGAGAGAGAGGGAGAGAAGGGGTTTGTTAAGAAAGCAGAAAGAGGACTCTTCCAG
The DNA here is from genome assembly GCA_011799765.1 of Nymphaea thermarum. Lineage (NCBI taxonomy): Eukaryota > Viridiplantae > Streptophyta > Magnoliopsida > Nymphaeales > Nymphaeaceae > Nymphaea > Nymphaea thermarum. Next base: position 92,379 of record JAANDH010000019.1, on the reverse strand, counting down.
AGGAATTGGCGGCATTGCTTGCGGCAATTTCGAAAGGAGACTGCCACATCAGTCAACACATTCTGTACAGATGTACAGACGCACGTGGGAGGGCATTGTGGAGGGGAAGGGAGCCATGTTGCTCAGTCAGCCATGAGCCAACCATGGCTGGTAGAACGCAATGAACGTGGCGTGCAGCCACGGCAACAGGTTGCTCAGAGACAGAAGCGCTCACAAAAAACAGGAGCGTGACTTCGGCCTTTCGTGGATGACTTATATTTTGTAGATTTAAAACAGTTTTTTTTTTTTTTTTTGGTTAAGGGAAAAGCCGAAAAGGGTCGAAAGGAGGGATGATCTTCCAAAAGATTGGACAAATTTTCAGTCCTACTTCTTAAAGAGATGGTGAATGTTCATATTTTATAAGCTATACACCAGAGCGTTCTTGTTTTAAAATAATTAAGCCATTCATTTGCTTCATTAACCTTATAACACACTTTTTAGTACATTTTTAACTACATTTCAATCAATCTTCCATTCTCCAAAGGTTCTTTAACAATGTTAACAACTCTTGAGAAAAAAAATTGAATCGATTTTCCACCATTCATGGAAAATGTTTCGATTTTCCTCTACAAGTTTGAAGGTTTCCTATGGTAATGTTCTTGTTGCCTTGAGATTCATGTTTTAATGCCGTCAATGCATCATCTGAATGAGTAGCATTTGTGATTCTTGAAAATATGGGCACCATCATGGCTTGTTGCAACACTAACAATGACATGGCTTCTTTCTTGCTGCATTCTTTGGCATTGCTTTTATTTCCATTTTTGTTTTCTCCATACTCGAGAGTTTCTTCTTTTGCATATTCATTCTTAACAAGATTCAATATATCTTGTCATGTACAATATACAAACTCTTTTCATATTTCTACTCCAAAAGCTATATTGGTTTCCAAAAGCTATATTGTACCCCAAGAAGACCCTACCCTTTGTGGCCACCATACTCGTATGTGCCTATAACCAGGTCAAGCCGGGCATGTGTTTGTGCCTAGTGGGTCCTGACCCATCCTTCGTGTCCGAACCATTTCGTCAAATGAACATGGTAGAGGCTAGTAAGCGGCTAGTATCTATTTTCAGCATATGTGGCATTTAATCTTATGCTGATGCAAGTTAAAACATAATGGAAGCATCAAACAGAGGTACCAAAAGCAGACTTGGCACCTTGAAAAAATGGGAGGAAGGGTGAGAACTTCTGTTCTCAGTTGCAATAGGAGGTAGGGTGGGCATCGGGCTTGGCTGACATGAGCCAGCTCAGGCCTCATTTTGGTGGTCTAGGCCAGGTCCATTTTACTTAAAAAATTAATAATAAAATATATATTTATAAGAAAAAATATGTTAAAATTAACTAAAATTTTTATGGAGCCCGGACCGCCCAAGCTAGGGTCCTCAAAATCGATAGGTCCTCATCCCAACACTTAATTTTATTGGTATAATGAAATACTTGTCCTATTCACCATTAGGCATCTTCACTTGGATCATATCCTACGTAGACCTGGGCATCGGGTCGGCCCTGCCCGATAAGAGTCGGGCCCGGGTCAGCCCGACGCCAGAAACCCGAGTCAAGGCCCGGTCCGATACTTGATACCCGAGCCCAAGCCTGGCCCCATTAAAATAGAAAAAATGTTTTTCAATATAAATTAAAAATTTTGAATCTAAAATACTTTTTTAATAATAAAATATATACTATTATTAACCCTGGCCCCTTGTCCAAACTTAATCCTAAGGACTCTACTACATTTGGCACTTTAGTTTTGGTGAGCGTGAAAAAGTCAGTTCCCATGGGCTTCAGGTAGGGCTGAACACGAGCTGAGTCGAGCCCGAGCTCGATCAGCTTGAACTCGGCTCGATTAAGTAAGACAGGAGCTCGACTCGGCTCGAGCTTGAATATAGCTCGACTATCCTGGCTCCAACTCGACTCAATAGTCACTTATCGAGCTCGAGCTCGACTCGATTAAGCTCGATAAGCTCGTTTAACTATTCATCCTTGTTGAGCTCGAGCTCGATTAAGGCTCAATAAACTCGTTTGGTACTCATCCTTATCGAGCTCGATTAAGGCTCGATTAACTCGTTACTAAGGAAATCAAATGTCTCATTAATGTTTATCCTCATAATTATTTTTTGCCTATGATTTCCTGAAAAAACTTCTACTTAAAAAAATAATAATAATAAGAGGTCCTATTTGAGTTGACAAAATTAAATATTATATGGGTTGGGTCTGGAGAAAGATCCCATCTACAATCATCAAAGCCTTCATGTCAGAAATGGGGATTGACTTCATTTAACAGTTCATCAGCTTCTCAAAGCCTCCAATGCTTCCAAATACATGGGTCGACAAAGAACAAGTGAATTTTCTTTCATATACTGAAGAGTTTGAATCAGAACAAACATTTCCCTTGCTATTGAACATTTATGGACAAGAATATTGCAAGTAACCTTGTCAGGCTGTACCCCAGCATCTTGCATTTTGCATAAGATGTCAAATGCCTCCTTGAATTTACCTATATACATTAAAATATTGAATTAAAATAAAATTCTGAACAAATAAAGCTGGTGTACGCACACACAGTAGCTATCCAATACACTAATTTTTAAGTGGGGCAGATGCAGGTAAAAACCAAACAGCCAGGAGAAGCACTAGAAAAGGGATGTGCAAATTCTTGGTGCTAATGATAAGTCTTATCTTTCAAGTTTCAACCTGGCAGGGCTCAGATCGCTAGCTCATCTTGTTTTGGTAGTCCTGGACTGCGAGTTTGGCCTGTTATCTGAAGAACATTGCAAGCTTCTGAGTAACTGTACATGAATCTATCGCTAGTCTCACAACGTAGACAATAAGAGATAAATTCAAGCAATTCAGGGAGTTGGTCCTCTAGGTTCTTATGATTATCAAATGTTAGTTTAAACCAACCTTCAGTGTCTCAACATTAGCGGAAGAAAGATCGAGTACCTTGCACTCAGGCTTGTTCAATGTTCAGCATGTAAGTTCCCCCATAGGCCCATACACAGCACTTAGACGAGCAAATGCCTATATATCTTGTTAATTTAATATGGCTAAGCATTAAGAGAAGAACTTAAAAATTTGCAAGTTAAGAATTGAGAGAAACCTGGGGAAGCTCTCCCAATCCATACAAGGATAAATGTAAGGTGAACCCCCTTGAAAGCGTGCCAAAGATTCTGCATAAAGCTAACAAGAACAAAGCCTGAACTTAGTCCCCCATAAGGCTTCTCAAGAATTTACCATCCCAAACACCAACAAAGAACATTCAATTAATGATGCAAAATAACTTAAGGGAAGTCGGACAAAAAAGGGGAAAGAAAAAGGAAGCCTTGCTCATTCAGACTTTTAAACACAAGTAATGAATCTATTATGACAACATGTTATAAACATATTTTTAATGATATGGAAAATATCCAGAATTTAAAGCTAGTAATACATACTACACCTTCTTTAAAGAAATATACAAAGAAACATAAACTATAAAAGGTATGATAGTTTGCCACCTTTCACATATGAGCGAATTGCCATCTCAAGTTCCAATTCCTCAGCCATCGCAAGTTCACAACCATAGCGATTCCAAGAACAGCAGGTCCCTCATGGACTTCTGAACTTACAAGTCACAAAGTTTCATACAGTGTATCGTAAACAAATAAAATGACAGTGCAGAAAACCAGTCCATCAAATTCATTCCAAATGAATGAGACTTCTACATAATTAGCTTGTTCATAAGTATGTAAAAATATGTGAACAAATGTTTTGAGAACCCTCTCAACTCTCAAAGAACCAAAACTGAAAAATGAATCATCCCTTCCTCTAGCCACAATAACAGCCACCTCCTGAATAACATAGAAAAAAAGGCTATGTCACATTATTGCCAAATTTAAAATATTGCTCTTAAGAGGTAAAGGAAAGTTAAGAAACGGTATCACTAATTCGAATTCACATACTCACTTCATATAGAAGCTCTTCACACAATCATGAGTCATGGACATTGAACATCAAAGCAGAAAATTACAATAGGCAACTGAAACAGACACTAGAATCACATTAGATCAAGAAAAAGAAGAAAACAAAACAACGAAAAAAAAAACATTACCAAGAGACAACTTGAATCATTCTAATGATATATATTCACTTGATTCATCCTCAACCTGAAAGAAATACATATAGTCAATTAACAAATTATTCACAAAACATTTAATGAATATAATTTTTTCAAAACATACTTACTTTTGTTAAAACTTCATGCATTGGATCACCATCATTTTTTACCCAATTACCCAAACAAACCAAAGCTTCAACTGTTTTTTGCATCAATGAACTATGACTATCATTAACAATTCAACCTCTTGTACTGAAAGCTTTTTCTGAAGCAACAGAAGTTATTGGAATTGACAACAGATCACGTGCCATTTGTGAAAGAATTCGATACTTAGATTCATTATCCTTCCACCATTGCAAAATATTGAAAGAATCTTCATCACTATTATCATCATGTTTAATCAATTCATCCTCCAAATATGTGTCTATCTCAGATTTGGTGACCTGAAAAGCAACATTCTCAGCTTTACCTAAGAACTTAAAAAATAGCTTTATTCTACCATGTGGGGTGTCTCGACTCTCTCGACCTTGAATACTAGAGGAAGTAGTTGATGCAGTAGAAATATTGACATCCACTTCATTTCTTTGAATGTAACTTTCATAAACATCTTGTAAAGATTGTTTTATCATTTGCATTTGTTCTTCCTTTTCTTCTCTTGACTAGTAAATTCTTGAAAAGACAAATTCTGATAATGTGAGTTTCACGCGTGGATTTAATATGGATGCAATAATCATTAACATGTTACAAGATTTCTAATATTTATCAAATTTTTCCTTCATTTTCACTGTCATTGCCTTCATAAACCCACCTTCATTTTCAACCTTTTCCTGCAATATTTTTTGAACTCTCTAAATTTCAAGAAAATATAAGTTTGTTGTTGCATAAGATGACACAGAAAATAAGGTGGACACATCATAAAAAACCTGAAGAAAATCACATATCACTGTTATTTTTTCTCAATCCTCAGGTCCAAGCAACTATACAAAACCTGGGTCTTCCATGCTATATCTTCCAAAAGCATCTTTATATGCAAGAGTGGTTTCCAATATAAAATATGTTGAATTTCATCTCGTTGGTACATCTAATACTAAGTTATTTGTCATTGAAAGATCCAACTCTCTAGCTGCAGCTGCAAAACCATGGAGTCTTGAAGGTGACACTTTGATATATTTAATTGTATCTCTAATGCTAATGATTTCATCTTTAATGGCACTCAACCCATCTTGTACCATCAGATTCAAAATATGTGCACAACATCGCACAAAAAAAAAATTACCTCCATAATACAAGCTGATGCCACTTTTTTCCATGTTCTCTTTTAATTTTCTAACAAGAACATTGTTTGATGAAGCGTTGTCAACTGTAATGGATATTATTTTTTTTTTAAGCTCCCACTCTGCAAGATGCTTAGCAATTACATTTGCTAAAACTAACCCAGTATGAGGTGGCTCAATTTCGGTAAAGTTGATGATACGTTGTTGCATATTTCACTCTTTATCAATGAAATGTGTTGTTAATGCCATATATCCAAGTTGTTGGTTTGACGTCCACATATCTGTAGTCAAAACAATCTTCTCAACACCCTTCAAGACAAGAAACAATTTTTTCTTTTCATCTTCATATAATTTCATAACATCTCTCTTAACTGTCGTTCTTGAAACTGACACCCAATTAGAAAAACCAAGCCTAAGAAGGAATCTAAACCAACAATTATCCACTATGGAAGAAGCATGTTCTCTGGTTGCCACTAGTTTTGCAATTATCTCTCTTATTGCCTGAGCATCGATGTTGGAACTCATTTCCATAAGCTTCTTCATGACATCTGAAGTATTCCCAGATTTAAAACTTAAAATTGTTTGCTTTTTGTTAGCAAAACGTGTCAAACATTTGTGTCTTCTCATTGATGATGTAGATCCTCCTGCAATATCAAAAATAGTGTACTGCAATACTTACATTTTCCTTTTTTGATATAATTTATAATGACCTCGTCAAAATCATCTCATATTGTAGAAGTCTTTGATCTTGATCTTTTTGCACCACTTATACGTACTTCAGGAGCATCTATTGAAACTCCTTCATTTTCAGTGTCTTGTGAATTCATAGGAGTTTCATTAGAGGAATGTACTCCGATTGGGACATCATCTGAGCTTTGTCTCGAATCACATACTTGTTTGCCTTTATCAATGATATTTCTTCCCAAATTTGTCATTCTTCAAACTAGTGTTTTTCCCTTCTGCTCAAGCTATTCTCCTATTTGGACATGAAATTTAACAGAAACATATTACAATCTAAGGGAATACCAACAGAAGACATCCTTACAATCTAAAGGAATACCAAAAGAAGACATCCATCCATATATATATGTCTGTGTGTGTGTGTGTGTGAAAGTTTGAAATCGGCTCTTGCTTTTAAGATACGGTAAGGGATCTAAAGACCACAAATTCAAAGTTAGTTGAAAAGGAAAATAAACTAACTAATTAAAGAGGAAAGAACAAAACTAGAATTTCTGGTATAACTGAACCACACTTGGTTTTGCTTGCATGCATTGATTGATAAGAACACGTTCACATCGATTTATTTAAAAACATAGTAGAAAATCAGTTGACCTATCAGAATTTCATATTTATCAAGCTTCTTTTATTAGCATGTTTTACAAATCCATCCAAGCCTTTTTGCTAAAGAGCACCATACCAATCCTTGAGATTAAATTTTATGACATCAACTGCTTTTTCATTTCACAAATGACACAAATACTTGTTCAAAAAAAAAAAACAATGACATCAAGCATTTTTCAAATGACATTAGACTGTTTTGTTAAGTTAAATACATGAATGTGATATGCTGCAAATCATGGTTGCATTAAAAGCAAATGTGTTGAGAAGGTGGAAAGAGAAGAAGATGACTTTTGAAGTGTTACCACCAAAGAACTCACACTATGATAGGTATGCATATCATACTTCCATACATGCATCACACGCTGCATTAACACAAATAATGTGCTTTGGAATGCAAAATTAACAACAAAGAAAATATTATCAACAACCTTGCAAAGTATAAGAAAATATCATCATCAGCCTTGCAAACAATGTGTGCCCAAAAGACCAAGATAAAAGGATAATCAAATTAACATTTGCAAATCAAGATATGAAAACAGTTTTTTGCTTACAGGAAACACAGCTTTGTAAGCTTGCCCAAAATGCTAGGAATGGGTCCAACGAACTTGTTCAAGTAAAGATCCAAACTAACCAGGCTTGAAAGATTCCCAAGTTTATTAGGTACTGCACCATTTAAATTGTTACTGTAAAGCTCCCTACAAGAGAGTTATTTTTATTAGATACGTTGTTATGGAAATTTATGCAAGTCATAGAAAAAAAAGACTAAAATTGCACAAAACTAAAACATTGCTTTGATCTGTACTGGCTAAACATTCATATGCTTGGTAAAGCTTGGTGATTCTTCATTGCAACACACATGAAAAACAAACAGAAATGGCAAAAAAAGGAGAAGGCGAAGATGAAGCCTGTAATTGTCAAGCACCTCACTTGCAAGGTACACACGAAATAAGATCATGTGCCCAAAAAACATGAAATGACATGGACTTCATGCCCCATGTGGTAGCTCATTCAATATCACTTGCATATTCTTCATGTAAGCTACAATAATATTGTCAATAAACATGTGCATGCATATGCAGATTACATAAGTGGGTTCCCTCTAATTTAATTAGGAGGAATATCTAACAAGCTTTAAGGCATGAATTTGACACTGGCTTCAAAGTTCAAGCTAATGCAAGGAACTGAACCAAATTCAATGGCTGCCGAAAACAACACTCAAATAGTGTGGACTAAGAAAAGGAATATTTAGTGCAGAAAAAGCAAGAAATTACATTTACCTTCTTAGCAAAAGCACTGGAAAGTAGTCTGTCTGTCCGAGCTGATAGCCCCTTTATGGCACCAGAAAAGTTGGTATTCTGATAGCGAATAAATTACAACGACAATCAAATTATTGAATATTAATCATTCTGAAATGTGTGGAAAATATATTTAGAAAGAAGAAACAGAAACTATAACATGACCACCCCCCCCCCTCCCAAATATGAAAATTACCTGCAACTGAGTTGAACATTAGAAAACAATAAATGGTATCACAATAATGATGTCCTGCAATAGTAAGTCCTGCAATAGTAATTACCATTATTTTTTTGCCACCCAAGTTATGATGTATGGCTTCCCCAAGATCAGAAGTTCTAACCTGTTGTCCATGGGTTTAGACATTACGAGTCATAGAGCAACCAAGAAAGAGAGAGAGACGGAAACATAGAGAGAGAGAGATGGATGGCAGAGCCACACCTGGAACAACCACAACGGAGAAGCTGGTCGAAGGAGGAGAAGGACGACGCAGAAGCAGGTTGACGCCAGAGAAATGGAACACCTCCGGAGCAGGATGTGCGGCCTTGAGTTGGACGTCACTGGAGAAGCAGAGAGGCACACTGACACAGGGCGGCAGGAGCCCATAGCACAGGCGGAGAAGAAGAGCACAAGCAGGGCGGCAGCAGCGCAAAGCACAGGCGGAGAAGAGAAGGAGAAGTCGGAGAGACCGAGAGAGGGAGAGTCGGAGTCTGAGAGAGGGAGACCGAAGAACAAAAAAAGAAACCCTAGCCTAAACTTTTTTCCCGCCTGAGAAAAAGTGAGACAGCTGAACCGGTTTTTTAAAACCGGTATGTTAATCAAGCCGAGTCGAGCTTTAACGAGTCCACTAGAGTGAACTCGAGCTCGACTCGATTAGTTTAACGAGTTGACTCGTGAATTCGAGTTTGACTCGTTTAACTAATGAAGCAGCTCGTTTAACTTACGAGTCGAGCTCGACTCGTTGTGCAGCCCTAGCTTCAGGTGTGCGTAGTCTCTACGCTGTTGTGGTGTTGATGCAGTGTAGGTGCGAACCTCTCGTAGCTGGGCTCGAACTTGCACCCTACAATATCGAAGGCCAGGTTCAACGAAGAACCCTGAGAAGAAGTATATCAAACACCCTCTTATAGGCTAACTTAGAGTGGGGGAAATCAAGCCACCTAAATATTTTGTCTCCTTTAAGAAAATTAATCCAAAATGCGGAATTACTCTCATATTTTAATTTCGTTCTACAGTGTTAATAGTGTTAATATTCATATCAGTGCAAGTACTTTTATGTATGATTACATTGAGTCTAAACCATCTTTGGCCCCTAAAAGATCAACTGCATTGGGCAAAACCTTTGCTTAACTCATGTGTTTGTAGTTTTTTTTTTTTTAATTCTAACCATAGGAATGTGAGATCAAGGATATAAAATTTACAAATCAACTCATATATAGTGAAGTTTAATTAGTTGGTTTGATAAATTTTGCAACCTGTAAACAGTAAAAAAAAAAATTGGAACTTTTCATATCCATTTCTATCTTATCTTAATGTGCTATTGACGTATTCATATTCGCACATTGCGCATCTTACTGGAGCACACCAAATTAGCCACTTTGAGAATAAATTTTATTATCCGTCGATACTGTCTTCCTCTAGAGCATGAAAAAGAATATTTGTATCCGAAGAAAAAAAGGATGATGAAGCATTTTCTAGAATCACATAAACACAAAGATGAATTTCCCTGAAGTGGAATTTTATAGGAATTGAAAGTTACGGATTTGATTTAACATCAGACTGCCATTTACAGATCTTAAATGTAACATTTTTTTCAATGCAATGGAGCAAAATAAGGATCTTAAGTAAAGAACTTAGATTTGACTTGGGATTCTATGGATTTTACTATGTAATTTTTGTCACATCAACAAAAGCATGTCACGTCAAATTCACATAAGGTCTATGGATTTCAAATCCGAAGTAATCAAACACCTCTTAAGAATCAGGACCCTTCTCCCCTGGGAAAAAAATCCGACCTCATATCAAATCTATGTTTTCTTATGGATTTAAAATCCAAGCTACTGAAGTCCCCATTTGTTTTAACAGCGCATCTTATATGGCATATTTTGTAAGGCGGCCTTGAATTTGACATCATGACTATCAAACACGAGAGATAAAACTCACAAGTTTTTGCTAATAATTGTTAAAAGAGTTTCTAATATATGTTAGAAAAAAAAAAGAATATTAAAAAAAAAGTCCTCCCTGACGTCGTGTACTGTGAGGAGGTCAGCTACATGAATAACGACATTGACTCAAAAGACAAAGTATGCTTTGGCCCATTAGTGACGGAGTTACAATCTGACCAAAATTGAGATGCCTCAATCTTCCATTCAATATAAAATTTTACATACGGATCTAAATAAAACATGCCAAATGTAGAAATTTATGGCTTCTTAAGTTGATTTTTTATGTTTCTTTCGAGCTATTTGGTAATCATTTCTGCTTTTGAAAATGTGAAAGAAACTCAAAAGATTTTGATTTTGTGAAGGATAAGAAGTTCAGATCTAGGTTCTGTGCAGTTAATTGCATTGCACTAAGATCTGTTGCCCACTCAGAAGCACAAAAGTTGAAAAGATATTGGTGCCACTTTCTCGATCTGAATCAATTCAGGAAAAAGAAGAAGCATTGTCTTTCTGTGCTTTTTCTTTTCAAGGAAAAGGATAATGAGGGTGTCATCTCCCATTAATGACGATGGCGACCTGCACCAGCAAGCAGTACCATCTCCTTTTCATGGAGGGGAGTCAGCAGCTCAACTTCAAACAGTTTTAGAGAGAGAGAGAGAAAGTGATTGTTTCTTTATTAATTTCCTTGTTCTTAGCCGGATATTTTCTTCTTCTTTTTCTTCTTCCTCTTCTTCTTGGCCATGAGAAAGGTGATCTTCCAGTACTTTGTTGTTCGCCTGCTTTGCCTCGTTTATCTTTTGTTGCTTTACAGCTATGTCTTCCTCGATCATCTTCTTCCATGGAGGTTGGTAGATGAGCTTCTGCTGGCTCGCGCCTTCTCCTTCCCTTCCGCCGCCGCCGTCCTCTGCATTTATTACGGAAGCTACCTTCTCGAAGACAAGCGCTCCACTCACGTCTCCCTTCTCATCTACGTTGGCTCCTACTTTGGCTTCTTCCTGTACCTTCGTCGCTAGCCGTATTCCGGCGCCACCGGAAACAAATTGCAGTCGAACTGGAAGGCAGCTTCTTCGCTGAAGGATGCAGCAAACAGGATGATCCTTGGAGGAATTATTCTCAGGCATCTGATGTATCGACTAATTCCTCAATACATAGCTTGTTGATCTCACTGGTAAAGCCATGAGCTCGTGTTTCTCATGTCTCTTTGGCTTCTTGGTGCTGGTCTCTCTTTCTCTCTCTAGACATTATTGAAAAGTCTGAACATGAGATCTCAAAAGTTCAAAATCTTTTGATCTTTCTCAAAGAAAAGATATGAGGCAACATTTTGGCATATACTGAATGATGGATGTATTTATGTATGAGAAAACAATTCAAAGCATGATAATATGCCATGAAAAAATCTCTCTTTCTCCTTTCTCTCTCTATCCACTCATATTTTGTTTTATTGTATTGTTGTCATCAATTTTGTTCAAATTTTGTTATGATTTCTCATTTTATCGGTTCTCTTATTAAGATTTAGCCGCCGTGAATAAGCTCTCTCTCTCTCTTAGCTTCGCCAGCTCTCATTACCAACAAATTCAGCTACGAGTCAAGGTTGGCTGGGCTCGACCTTGATTTGTCTCTGACTAACTCGATTTAACCGTTGTGATTTACATTTTAGTTATTTGAATACTCGACTGAGTGGATGAGTGAACTCGCTGACCCAATGACTCGGTTTCACATGATAAACAATGCACACCTTCTGGATGTTAAGGGCTTTCACTTTAAATATTTCAAGGACATGGTGCCTCCAATAAAACTATTAGCCCATCAAACTAATATATATATATATATATATATATATATATATATATATATATATATATATATATATAAGTCTATAAAAACCAAACCATTTGATTTTGATTTTTAAAACTTTTTTTCTACAATCTAAACCTTATTGATATGATCTTTAAGTAGAATGGGTTGATGTAAAACATATACTAACTTGATCATTTGTTAGACTTTAATGGTGTTTTTATAATAAAAAAAATCAATGGCCCCCATGACATATGATAATAAAAAGATCAACATTCTTCATTAAAGCAACTTGAATGAAAGCATCTTTTATATCAAAATAGCCTTATAAACATATTAAAATGTTTATATTTTATTTAAATATTTTTTTAACAAAAAATCAAAGAGTCTGTTTTTTACCAGTAGACAGTATGATCATAAGTTCATAACACTCCAGTTTTGTAGCTCTCCAGGCAAAAAGGGAATGGGTCGGGTTTTTCCCGTCCAGATTTAATCTGGGATCCAATATTACAATGTTGTTGTGTTCATACCATTCATTCAGGGTCCAATTGTACAAATCCAGAATCCAGAATCCAAAGCATAATAAAGGTCCAAACGGCAACCAGTCACGAACAAAGTGTGGGTCCCAGCGTATCAAGTCCCGGCCGGCGATAGGCTGCTTCCCCGACGCTCTGGATAACGCCCGTCGGTCTGCTTACACCAACAGCAGCTGGCCGTAGCTCGGCTGTCCCGCATCGCTTCTGGAGCTTGGAGGAGAAGCCATGGCGGCCACACTCTCTTTCATTTCCACCCTCTCTTCCCTACCTCGCGTCCCTCTCCAGTCATCCTCCTGCAACTCCACTTCCACCCGCTGCTTCACTGTGAGCTCCTGCCTTGCTTCCTTTCTTTTGTTGTCTTTTTGTCTTCTCTTCCTCCATCTGTTATAGCGTGCCCTGTGTTCTTCCGTTAGGAAGCTTAACACGATCATGCACCAACAAGGTCTCCTCTTGATACTAAGTCCATCCATGTGAACTTTTGAAGAGGTTAACATGGTTGCCCCTATTTCCGACCTCAGCGTAGATTGTATTTCGTGATAAGAGTTGAAGAAGGGATTTGTTTATCTCATTGAATTGGGACCTTTGAAGACATGGACGAATCCTGATTTTCGCACCTCCAGTTATTGTTTCCTAAATTTTGTTTGAGATCATCCATTATCCACAATGGCGGGATAATGTGGGATACCTTTATCTTAAGTTGTCCAGCTATTCAGGATAAATTGGTGCATTGTTAGATACCCACTTAACTCTCAATTTCTTGCCATTGGTTTCGTCAAAGTATTTGTAATATTCATTATGGTTATTTTCCATGTGAATTTTCCTGCTTTATTGTAATCGTTTTGGAAATTTAAGCATTAATGGGATTGATGTCATCCATTACACGGATTATGAACGAATGCATTTGCTTTTCTTGTCGTGACTATATCCATTCTTTGCACTAAATCAACCCCTGCTATCCTCAGCTCAAAGTGTCTTTCGTTTCCTTGCAACGTGTCTCCTTTCTGCGCTTTTCTGAAAACAGTGTGGTTCTGCTTTTATCTGCTTCATTGATAAATACCTAACGAAACGATCTTCCTACTGAAATTTTCAGGGAACAATTCACTGCCAGAAAACTGATGTTTCCGTAGCTGAAGGAGGTTCAATTAGCCGGAGGGAAGCATTTAGATGCCTTGGTGGTGCGCTTGGCATGGTAAGTAGTGCTGAACGTTTGCAGCATGTAGCAATTCTTTTTTTTTTGTATCTTCATTGATGTCAAGTAGCTCTGATTAGAGGCAAGTCTCAAGAGTGCTGAGAAGTAGATTCTGCAGTCTGAGCTGCAGAATTTCCTTTTCATATCATATATTTTGTACGTCTTTTGGATTCTTCTCACACTAGGCCCTGATATAATCAGGAAATAATGATGAGCTCCGGATTATTCACAGAAGTAGCAAGTGCTGCTGATTTGATTCAACGGAGGCAGCGTTCAGAATTTCTATGTAAGTATTCCATTTGATAGATGGGGATTTACTTGTTCTGTACTATTTTGGGAACCATAGGCCAAAATTGATGTACTAGTAAGGACAAAGATATCAAAGATTCCTTAACTGCTTGGTATTGTTTGGTTGGTTACAGCAAATGTTAAGGAGATCCTAAGCACCGCTATAAAGGTAATGTCTGCGAAAACCTTAAGCATAATTTTCTTTTCTGCAGTTCAACTTGGATGTATCCAATCAACCTTTCAATACTTGAATTTTTTATTTCCTAATGTTCTTGCAAATTTGATGTTTGTGCTTATGGCATATATTTAGCAATTTTGCAGGACCAACCAGAGCTTATCCCTTCTCTGTTGACTCTAGCCTTAAATGATTCCATTAACTTTGACAAGGTTTGTTGTGCCATTTAGACTTTCTTGATTTGGTAGACATTAGGCCAATGAGTTTTGTCTTGTGCAACAGATGCTTTTTTATATAGAAGCGCATAATTTGATTTGTTAAATCAATAATACTGCATGATGCAGAAAACAAAAACTGGGGGTCCAAATGGATCAATCCGGTTGAGGTAAATTTTGTACACATTATTACTTTTTTTTTTGCGACACTGTTCAAACCATGCTGGTTCTGCTGATCGAGGCACTTTCTTTTCCCATTTCACAGCTTGGAGCTAAATAGGCCAGAAAACAAGGGGCTGTCTGATGCACTGAGTCTCTTGGAGAAAGCAAAGCTAAAAATAGATTCTGACTCAAGAGGGGGGCCAATTGCATATGCAGACCTCATACAGTTTGCTGGTAAGTTGACATGATATCTTTGGATGTAAGTTTATGTAATATCTTTGGTTGTTCACTTAAGTGATCTGAGATCAATTAGCATTGGACTTAATTTGAGTCGAATTTTCCTTTCTATTTGTTATTCAAGTGAAATTCTCTTTGGTAGTGACTCAAGAATTTTTACATTGTTGATATTTTTCGTCCATAGATATAAAAATCCATTCACAGTACCTCTACTTATCTGGATGAAGTTGTTGATTGACTACTAAAACCCGTTAGCAGTAAGAACTAGCACTGTAGATCATGGGTCTTTCAGTTAATCATGCCAACATTTGGCTCACTATTCATTAAAAAACATTATCTTTTATTTAGGCAATAAAGATGCTTACACGGTTTTCAGGATTCACCTGTGGTATTCTTGACTAAAGTTTCTACTTCTATGTGCTGATTCACCTCAAGGTGTCCATGACTCAATTCTACTAAACGTGCTGATTTGCTAGAGTGCATATCTCTGTGTTTAATTGGTTATAAAATGAGCACATAGGCTTCTTAACAAGGTTCTATTTTTTGGTATAACTTATAACTTTTAGTCTGATTTTCATACTTCCTATATCAATACTTAACCCTAGCTAGAAAGCTTCTTCTCTTACAAGTAATGATTCCTTCAGTTATGTGGGTTCTGAAACTAGACATATGAAACAGCACAAGCAGCAGTTAAAAGCACCTTCCTTGCTTCAGCAATTCGCAAGTGTGGTGGGAATGAAGAGAAAGGAAGGTTACTGTATACGGCATATGGTTCAAATGGACAGGTTTCTTTCACAACAGCTTTTTCTTGGTGCCATACAGCTTCTTTTGTTAGTCTAGCTGTCAAACCACTCTTCATTGACTTTCTGAAAATACTTTGCTATCATTAGGGACTTGTAGCAATGTGCCAAAGTGATGGTGATAAAATCACAATATATGAGTTTCTGAATTATGTTGGTGTTGACAGTTGATGCCTTTAACTCTGAATGACTCATACTTGGGCTTGGTATTCTAGTGAGGCTGGTTCCTTCATGATCAAGTTAATTGTTTGTAGCTTAGTTCCTGGCATCCTGCCTGGGAAATGTTTCACTTTAATCCTGTTCGTAAAACAAAGATAGCCAATTATTTATCAGGATTCTTTTAACATGCAATAAGCCTATTATGGACTTTTTTGGTCAGGTGAACCAGAGGCATTGATAGTCAAAATAGGCATGCCTCCTTAAATCTACTCTGTACTTCGGATGACCTTGGAGGCTTGGCCAAGCTCCTTTGGTCCATTCAAGCTTGGCCATATGCATTGACTGCTGAGATCTTTCGAATTTCATGTACTCTCATCAATGTTGAAACTGGCCATTTCATGGAATAAAAAAATCTGTCAAGTACAAACATAAAGGAAAAAAAAGTAAAAAAAAAAATATTAGCTATGGGTCTTGCTAACTGATTTTGGGACTTAACCAAGTCAAATCTGGCCTTAGCTCAGCTCAAGGTTGGATAGATACACAAAGTGGAGCTGCATTTTGCAATCTTAATGAACATATGGCGTGAAAGTTCATTGAATTTTGACATAGAACTAGCTGATGTCTTCCACCCAACATCTAATTTTCGATTGAAAAAATTAGCATTTGAAAGGGCGCCAGATAAGTAATTTGTGATCACTACTTTCATGATAATCTTTTCTCTTGGAATTTTTTTTCCATCTCAACGATGCAGACCTATACTTTGATAGCTAAAAAGTTTACCCTGGTTATGTGGTGCTAGTGGGGCCTGTTTGACAGACAACTTGGTCGTAGTGATGCTCAAGAGCCTGATCCGGAGGGGAGGATTCCACAATGGGATAAAGCGTCAGTTCAGGAAATGAAAGATAAGTTCACCTCAGTTGGCTTAGGGCCCCGCCAGGTATATTACTATGATTTTCACTTATTCACCAGCCTATCTTCATTATGTTAACTTATTGATTGTCCTCCTTAAGCATATGGTATGAGTATCAGAAATATGCAGCATATCCATGTCAGTGTAGATATTTTTGTGCATGCTGTAGTCTTGCATTGTGTTGCCATAGGCATATCAATGCCTGTTTGATTTTTATGCTCATATATGCCTGAATGTGGCAAAAACGCTTAGGCAGCACTTTGATAAAATTAAAATCCATTTAATTGCTTAAAAGATCAACAAAATTCTATATGAAAACATTGCCAAAGCAAAGCTTATTAGTTTCATGTTAATCTATGGGTATGATTTCAATTTTTATTTTTAGCTTCCTTTGTTAATCTGGTAGCGTTTTCTCTTATATTATTGGGTAGATCATTAATTTCTGTTAACGTTGTAATACCACTGCCTATGAAATTCTATAAAACCAACAAAATATTAGCAAGAGAAAATGGCTGTATGATGGATGGACAGACTGACAAATGGACAGATGCATGGACACAATCTAACAAGGATGGATGGATACACAAGCACAATCTAACATGTACTCATATGTCTGTGGATGTAATACTGATCTTGTCTTTCTTATGGATTAAATATTTGATTTTTTATCAGGCTATGAAATAGCCAAATAAACTAGTGTCAGCGTATAATCTTTGTGTCATTATCTCAGACTATCAATGTGCATAATATTTAGTATCGTGAAAAGGAATGTGAAGGATGTAGTTCAGAACATGATTCTCCATCTGCTGCCACTCAAATAGGCTTCTTGGCCCCTTAATTGTTGCATAGGAAGCTCTCCGTAGATCATGTGTAACATGAATTCCGCTCTTGGCTCATGACAAGTGACATATCCGAAAGACGAAAGCATTTTTCTTTCAACTTCTGTCTTACAAAATTTGGTGGCGATTTTGCAGTTGGCTGTCATGTCTCTGTTTCTTGGTCCTGATCAAGCGGCAACAGAGACATTACTTGCCTCAGATCCTGAAGTTCTTCCATGGGTTCAGAAGTACCAGCGCAGCCGAGAAACCATTTCTCAGACAGACTACGAGGTACCACATATAACCAACAGCTTGATTCAACTGTTAAATTTCACATTGATGCTTCAAGTACTTGATCTTAGAGTATATGCTCTAATCTAACCTTTTTCCATCCATTGAGAAGTCTGCTTGTTCATATTTTCCGACATTTTATTTGCTGCCAACTTGGCTGCAGCATGGTGAGGCTTTTGAGATAGGGTATTATCATTCAGTTTGTTAATAAGCTTTTTCAGACAGTGGCTTCCATATGTAGGTTTAGTATTTGATCATGTTTTTCTTACCACACTATTTTGCTGGAAATACAGATCTCTGTTGGTTTCCAAATACTTTGGTGGTTAAAAACCTCATATCTGATTTGCTCAGCCTCTTTAAGAATGTCACAATGAACTAAATAAGGCAATAAAATGAAAGACTTCCCTTTCAATTCGTCTAATGACCTCTGTAAGTTACATTCATTAAATGTTTCCTGGGGAGTAGACCAAAGATCGTTAAATTACACTTCATTAAATGTTTTCTGGGGACTGATTCACTAGGAGCACACGTTGTTACTGTGCATGTAATCTCCTGAAATTAAAATAATATGCTTACTGATATTGAATGGTTTTTTCTTGGTTTTCTCAGGATAAGAACATAAACTTTTACACACTGTTTCTGAACACTAAAAACACAGGTTATATTTTGTGTGCGTGATGATGTCCTGAAATTAAAGTGATTTATATTCTGATATTGGATATCTCATGCTCTGTTTCCTCAGGTAGATCTCATCACAACCCTGACCAAGCTAAGCTCTTTGGGGCAACAAATCAATTATGAGGCCTACTCGTACCCCGTGGAAAAGATCGACTTTAGGAAGCTTAAGTTGTAGAATTTCTGGGCAAGCATGTTATCATAATCAATTTTGCTTCATTATTAAAGCACGTTATGGTTTGTGAAAAATGATGCTTGTTGGAAGGCTCTTCCAATTATTTTGATCAAATGTCTTGTAAGACTATAATTGAGAAACTAATATGTATATTATTTTCAACGGCTTATGGTTAAGAAGTCTTTTAAAGCTACAAACCTGCGTGTATGTGCATGGATGTAGCTGCAGGTCTTACCATTATCTGTCCGTATAAAGGGTGAGATGAATGATATACTGAATGTCACATGGGTGTGGATGTGGATGCAGGTGCCAATGCGGCACATCTCAAAAAACATAGGTGTGTGGGAGCCGCTACATATGTATATAATTATAGTGTTATATGTTTATATTTTTTTTTACTGAAAATTAAATTTTATTTAAAGGTCATTTTGTCTGTTGGACACATGTTGAATTGAATGTAGGTGCTGGGTGCATTTTAAAGTCACATGGAAACTGAATGTAGTTTATTTTTAAAATTTCAATTTGCATACGATAAAGTTTTTTTTTTTTAAATCTTGACAGTCCAGTCGTCCTTTTGAAAGGACAACATCCTCAACTTCAAGGAAAAATAGGAAGGAAACAAAAAGAGAGGGAAAAAGAGGAGAGAATGAAGAAAAAAAATGAAGAAATTGTGTCCCAGGTGCATGTCAGAGCCGTACCATGACTGTGAAAGTATCCACTGATGCATTCCTATTTATCTTTTTGAATGGTAACAATTTGATTGAGGGATGATCCAAAGGTTTAGATAGCACATTAGAATCACTGAGAGGCATCCCCAATATGAAGATAGGAAACTAATAAGGAAAATGCTATAGTCAAGCATAATTTGGGCAAAAAGTAAAAGCATTTGTGTGTCCACATATACTAGATTCTTAAAACCAACTACCAAAAAACTCAAAACTCTTTCAGTCACTCTCCTCATCAG
This sequence comes from Nymphaea thermarum, assembly GCA_011799765.1. Classification (NCBI taxonomy): domain Eukaryota; kingdom Viridiplantae; phylum Streptophyta; class Magnoliopsida; order Nymphaeales; family Nymphaeaceae; genus Nymphaea; species Nymphaea thermarum. The sequence goes on along the minus strand of JAANDH010000019.1, from coordinate 72,795 downwards.
GCAATGAGTTCAATCCGACTCATTTTAATAGAAATGTTTTAACCTTTATATTTTTCTTTATTAACCAAACTTTGCTGGAGGATGGAACCTCCAATCGCTGTACTAACAAAGAATAGAAACAAATACAAATATGAAAAAAATCAAACACAGATGGAAGGTGATCCCCTTGTTTCACAGGAAAACTCAACTCTCAGCAATACAAACACACGTTTTTTTGAAAAAAAAAAGACGTTTTTTAAAAAAAGAACATTAAAAGCAAAAAAAATGTGTTTTTAAATCATTTTTTCTCGTTTTTTTTCATTTTTTACATTTTTTTCAATGTCAATTTTCTCATTTTCTTTTATTTGTTGCAAATTTACTTATCTTTTGATGTTTATGTTATTAGTTTCTCACTTATTTTATTTTTTTCCTAATTTATTTTTTTATTTTTAAAAATTTATTGTATTTTTTCTGTTTTTTTTTTCAAGTTTGCCATATTATACAAAAAAAAAAAAACTTCGCCATCTAAAACTTTGAAACGTTATTTGTGACTACGATATTAACATACACCATCCCATCTATCCTAGCAAAGTCTAATCTAACTCTCACCTCTACTCCATTCAGTATCATTGTGAATCAGCAGCCAGTTCTATAGTGCACCCTTAAGAGGGCTTTTGTGTTTGCTTGGAACACCAGGGAACAGGATGGACAAGACCGACAATGATGAGGACAGAAGGAACATGGTGTTCTGTTCCTAAAACCATCACATGGTGGATAAAGAACACCAATAACAGGATGAACAAGACATGAGTGTGGTAGATAGGACGTCCTGTCTATTCTGTCTATAAGGACAGTTATCAAACGCCCTCGAGTGTTTAATAAGAATAATATATCTTGCGGGACATGTACATATTTCGGAAATGCATGATTTAAGAATTTGTTTTTGATTTGGACAACACGCTGAGACTATTGATGTTGTTTCTAGATCCAACAACCAAATGCTAGATTAATCACACTATGTTCCTTACAATAAGAACATGATTTTCTTGTAACACATGCTATAAGTATATCATGTATTCCAAAAACACAATGTTCTTCCTATCAGGACATTCTCAAAAGTTCTCACTGCTGCCCCCGTGAGTAGGTATGTACAACGCGTCGAGCCAACTCGAGTTTGAGTTAAAAATTGAGGTATAAACGAGTCAAGTTTGAGTTACACGAGCTCGAGTTGCTTAAACTCAGCTGGCTCGTATCTTCCCTCTTTAGGGGTATGTCGGTAACTTTTGATGAGTTTTAACATCTATTTGTACTTTTCATTTTCATTTAAAGAAAAAAAAAATGTATGGTATCATGTGACACTAGCTTAAATGAATTGAACTCGAGCTTGGACTGGGTTTGTCGAGTCGAGCTCGAGCTCACCTCATAGAGCTCGAGTCGAGCGCAAGTCAAGCAATGTATGTCCCGAGCCAAGTTCGAGACACAAGACATTTTTGTTTCTAATGAAATATGCACTTATAGGTCAGACATTTTTTTTTTCATCAATTTGATGAAAAAATAGAACTGTCTTCCTAACTTAATAATTGCAATATTGGCCATATCATGAAAGGAATTATTTTTACTTTAAGGAGGCTGCCATTAGGCCATAATCTCAATTTTTTTTTTTTTTTTTTGGGTTTTCCCGGCATGGTCTTACTTCAGGTCCTGGCCACATGTATTATTGTGTGGGCAGCTGCCTACACAGTCCCACAAAAATAATTGCATTTCACATAGTAGCTGGCAGCAAATATTTATGGATTGTTGTTCCTCATTCATTTACAATAATTTTTCTGTATTTTTGAATGGTCCAAGATCTTGCCAAAAAGTTGTGACTTCATGCCAATCTGGAATAAAATATAATTTTGCGATTGACTTATTCAGTTCAAATAGCAGCTAAATTGATGCAAATAATGGCGCAAAGAAGAGAATTTGAAGTGCGTCAAACTTAAGACTCTCGATTAAATCCAAAGTCTGCGGTTGTACAGTTTTGAGTTTAATTTTCTTTTAATATAGTCTTTGTATGTATATGACTTGGTTATAGGATTCACTTTTAATTAAGTCTAGCATCGGGCCCACCCAACACCCAAAACTCGGGTCCAACACTTAAAACTCGAACCCGACCCGACCCCATTAAATTAAAAATATATATATTTTTAATATAAAATATAATTAATCATAATAAAATATTATAATTATATATAAAAATCTAACATATATATTAAAAATTTTATTAGGCCGAATCGGGCTGAGAGAAAAAGCTGTTCAATATTGGAGACCCCGTTTTAAGCAAGAGGGAGGAGAGAAAAAGCTGTTCAATATTGGAGACCATAAAGTAACGCATTTTCTAACATTCGCCCATTAAATTAGAAGTCCCTTTTTAACATGTCAACAAAAATGAGGGTTGCATTTGATATTATGGGCAAAAGGCAGGTCTTTAAATGAAAAATATTTTTTTTACCGTGGATATTTTTTGCACATTTAAACATGGGAAGGAGCTGGCAAGCCCGTAGGAAACCTACACATCGCTCAATCCCGGCAAGCCGGGCCGGTGGCGGACTTACACTGGTAAAAGGAGCAGGGTCACAATTTTTTTATAAGGCGGGCCGAATTAAAGTTTTTAAATTTTAATTAAAGTTGAAATATTATTTTTTAAAATTTTTATATAAAATAAATGAAATTTATGAAAATTTACATATAATTTTTTTTTGTTTTGAGGTGGGGTCAGGGCCCATGCGGTAAGGGTGGGCAGCCATGCGAGTTGGACTGCAGTGCGGGCACCCACCTTAGCACTGATGCAGCTCTGGACCTAGTAGCGGAGAAAGGAAAGGGCTTCAGTTCCCACTCAGACATTGCAATTAGCCTTCTGCTCACCCAAACTAGGGTTTTCTAAGCGCACCAAGAGGCAACTGCCCCAGTGCATCATATCCTCCAAACTACTATAAAACTCTTGCAGCCATTTGCTGCAGTAACGCAGCGGCCCTAATGCATGTGGGCTTGTGTGGGCAATTGCCCACAACAAGTTGTATACTTTGATTTATTATAGAATGGTGCCTCTCAACATTTTATTTTTTGTATTTGAGTGAATTAAAATTTTTTAAAATGTCTTAAATATAGTTACTATGTATTAGCTGTCTCTTCTATAAACTTTGCCTAGATAGATTTAAAACTCAATTCTCATACAAACATCCACAAGAACGCCCAAGTGCATGCCAGTTTTAAGTTCAGATCCAGCCCAGATCCAATTTGGATTCAAACTCAGACTCGTTTCATGTCTCAAATCAAGGCTACAAAAACAAAGTAAGCTCAATAACAATCTCTTTCTCTCTCTCTCTCTCTCTCTCTCTCTATGACTAAAGAAACTCAAATATGAATCTAAAACTTGGCCAAGTTTCCATTGTTCTCTTTTTCCAGGATCCAGAAGAATGAAGGGCATATGAAAGCAAGACCCAAGTCAAACAAGAGTTGTACTTGGAGTATTGGGACCCATTATCATTTATCCAGTCTCCTCTTAAACAACAGCATTTACTGTCCTTTTTATTATTTTTTTTACAGTTTAAAATATTATTATATTAAATATGTTATTTAAGAGAAATAAAAAAAGAAGAAGACTTTGACATCTGAATTCAAACCTTCTGAAACAAGTTTCTTTTGGTCATAACGGAATTGAAAATGGACCGGATCTGGTGTCAGTTGCTGTCATTTTCTTGGCTGTATCTGAAATCTGAATCTGTTTTTTATCGGATCTCCAATGAATCTAGCTGTCAATATCCGACCTGTTTCCTTGCCCCACTCGGTTTTCCCTTGTCCTGTGATAGAGGAGGTCAATTGGTCGGACCACCACCGATAGGTCCATGTTGGTTTAAACCGAGATCTGAGTCCTGACGCGGAAAAAGAAGCACCATGGGTCCAATTGGATGTTCTTTTAATTGAGAAATTTCGGATCTCAGTCTGAATCCGGATCTGGTAAAACATTTTCACAAACCAAATGTTACTAACAAATCCTACCCGAATTCTTCTGAGACCTTGTTCTTCTTCCAGTCTTGCCAATATCAAAATGGATCAGCATAAGATCCAAATTTCCATGTTCTTCTTGAATGCTTATTTAGGAGAAATCGCTTCCTAAAACTGGCAGCGCCATATCCTTTTGTTTGTCTTTTCAAGATTCTGACTTGCTTTCGGGTTAAGTAGTTTTATGATATACCTTTCAATTCGGGTGTTCGTGCTTACTATCATGTAACACAGGAGCGTGGCAGCAACCATATGATCCGAACCTCAAACTCATTGTGTGTGAGTCGTTTTGCCGTCCGATTGTACTACTTCCTTTGAAGCGGCCATTTCTATTATCGATAGAGGTGAACAACGAGTCGAGCTCGGCTCGTGAAAAAGTTCGAGCTGAGTCATTTGCTTAATGAGTCGAGATCAAGTTCATGAGTTGATTTGTTTAAATAATCGAGTTGAGTTCGAGCTCAACACATAACTGCCGAGTCGAGCTCGAGCCTTAATCGAGTTTGTCGACCCTTAATCAAGTCAATATATTCAAATTAGTTTAAGAGTTTGTCGAGCCTTAATTGAGTTGAGCTCGAGCTCAACACGTAATGATGAATATCAATTCTATTCAAACGAGTTTGGCGAGCCTTAATCGAGTTGAGCTCGAGCTCAACACGTAATGATGAATATCAATTCTATGCAAACTAGTTTATTGAGTCTTAATCGAGTCGAGCTCAAGCTCAATACGTAACGATGAGTATCAATTTTATTCAAACAAGTTTGTCGAGCCTTAATCGAGCTCGAGCTGCTTCCGTTGAGCTATTATTGAGCTCGAGTCGAGTCGAGCTCGAGGTTTCATTAGTCCAGCCGAGTTCGAGCTGACTGAATTTCGGCTCGACTGGGCTCGTGTTCACCCCTAATTATGGATTTAATTCTTTTCGAAGCTCCTTTGTCCAGTCCTTTCAATATCAGAATCAGATCACCATAAGATCCAAATTCATTTCCATGGTTAATTTCTTGAGCAGATCACAGTAAACGGATCCAAATAATCAAGCGGATTCGACTCCACTGACGACTCGGAGGCCCACAAGAATGATGTATGTGACAAGTGGCAAGATCTGGTGAACTATAGAAAATTATCTCAAGAAAAATAATTGTTTGATATGGCCACTTAGAAAAAAGCGTGGGAAAAGGAGTCCCGTTTCACACTGCCTGACCTTTTCTCCTCCGTTTTCCGAAGGATTCAAGAAGAAGACCAACCAAAACTGGTGGGAATATTTTTCTTTTGTTTTTTCAGGTGGTCCAAATCAGAGCCGCTGCGTTCACACCTTCCGCGTACCGGGCCGCGTCTCAACGGCCCTCTCTTCACAATTCCAGAAATGTCCTTCTCTCTGCTTTACGACTCGGATCGGGGAACCCGATTAGAAGGGTTTGGCTCTTGAATTTAAATCACGTTTCTTTTTTCCCTGAATTTCTGTTCTCGAGACTTTCTCAACCGAGATTTTGAAAATGAGAACACAAAACAGACCTTGTTTTTCCGGAAAATGTGGGATGTGACTTCTTTTTCCTAAAGAAATTTCTCCGTATTAGAAATATCATATTTATGAAGTGACTTCGGAAAAGCTAAAAATCATAGTCAGAAAAAAATCGTTTTTTTCTTAAATGCAAAAAAAAACGTGATGAATTAACTAGTCGTTTAAAACTTAAGAGAATATGTTTTTTTTACGTTAAAAACCAAAAAAAGTGTTTCTAATGCGTTCTTTTGTGTTTTTTCCTTTTTCTTATTTTTTCAGTTTTTTAATGTCAAACAATTTTTTTATTTTCTATTTTTTATTTATTGTAAATCTCTTTTGACATTTGTGTTATTAATTTCTCACTTATTTTATTTTTTCTCTATTTCTAATTTTTAAAATTTTTTAAATAATACCAAAAAAAACCTTGCAGTTTGAAACTTGGAGACATTATTTCTGATTATGATTGAAAGTTTGAAACCAATCTAAGCAATCTAGACATCTCTATCATTTGTTTTTTTGCATTTTTTTTTACGATGAGAGAAAGGATCAAGTTTTTTTTTTACATTTGAAATCAATTTCCTAGGTAGAAGATTAGAATCGTTCTCGCTGCATAAATCCTTCATTTCTGCAAGAAAACATGGCACTAAGTTCGGGTGGCCTCTATGTCAATCATTTTCATAAGAAAATGTTTCCTCCGTGCAACTTTTCAAGAAAATTTTCATTGTTTCATGTACTATTGCCCCCACATGATTGGGGAAACCAACCTAGCTAGGACCTCCTTAAGCTCTGTTTGATATAGCCTGGAATCTGATGCGAATATCAAATCTATGCTAGGTGAAATCTACTGCTGAACCAAACAGTAGATTTCAGAATTGCAGATGTGAGATCTGCATTGCTTCATAAAAACTGCGGATTTATAGTTGTACTCATACTATATATCTTCGCTTTGGTTTTTAGTATGCATGTGCATTTATAGCTTGCAGTAGCGGAGCTATGTGTGGGCTGGTGTGGGCCACTGCCCACACCACTCAACACCAGTACTTGAAATTTTTATTAAGAAGGGGTTGGATCTGGGTTCAGTCAGATGTGGCGCCCACGGCAAACTCATATTAATGCCATTTGATAAATTTTTCTGGTTCCGCCATTGAGAGCATGCATTGAACTTAACATGTGAGTCTATCAAACATAGTCTTAAAAAGAAAAAAAAAATCTCTATTTTTTTTTTTTTTTTATAAAGTTGTCATTATTTTATTATTATTTTCTTGTTTTTACTTCAAGAAGACCGCACCTGAACCGGAGACTTAGTTTCGCATCAAACCTGCTGGAGGACTCCTCCATAAATTTTATTAATCCATCAGTGCCAAAAAACAACATTTATAGGGAAACTAACAAAAATTGCTGCAACTTGCACAAGAGAAAACAATGAAACTCAAACTAAGGGCAGCAAGGAAAAAGTATGCACATCTGGATTTTTGTTTGTGATGCGAAAAAGTTGAACTTTGTTAGCCACGATTTGGGGAGCAGCTCAATTTTTCTCTCTACCTGCAATAAGAGAACTAAGCCAGAATTTCCATTTCCTGTTGTTAGCACTGATGATAATGATAGAGCAAAAACTGAAGTCAAAATGAAGAAGCGTCCAAGCTAACATTTCTGTCTCAGGGAAAGGAGATATCGATCTGCGGCAGAAAGGATTTTTCACGTCAAAAACATTTTTTGTTCCATTAACCTTAATCGCAACCCAGCAAGCACCATTAGTTTTTCTAGATGCTATTTGGATAGTTCCATGGTTAGGATGAGTGGTAACCCATTTGCCCTAAAAAATGCCAAAACTGGTCCAAAACTGCATTTCCAAAAGTTCCTCAGGCCGGCTATCAAGGAGGGCGGCAAAACTGTTGACACAGTCCAACCATGTCTGCGAGCACATGAAGTCTAAGGATCTGCTATCTCCCCCATGAAATCGCTTCTTTCTCCACTTCCATATACTCCAAATTACAATTTGAAAGCAAATCCTCCAACATCGAGCGACCCAACCTCTCTTAAAGCTACAACTGTACCAATGTTTTAATTCGTCGATGATATTTCTACCTCTCACAGTTTTCTTTCAAAAATTCTTAGAGACCAAATTCCATATTTTCCTAGCAAGACGGCATTCCAGCAATACATGTCCATTTGACTCCTCAGCAACAGTACAAATAGAACATCTATTAGGTAGGAAAAGACTCTTCTTCTTTTGTCTATCTTGAGTAGGGAGACTACCATTTAAAGCAATGTAAGTGAACCAACGACCACTAGGATGAGAACCAAAGACTTAGTTATAGTGTCATAAAAAACGGTTTGTGAACTGGTTATGAACCAGCTAAAAATATTTTTAAATCAAATTTTTAAAAACGAATAATACATATAAAATATTAATAAAAAACTGAAAACATATAAAAAATAGTTATAGGCGTTTGGATGACACTCTCATTTAAGCAATTTTTTGAAAATTTGATTCTTCAAAAAAACCAAGTTTGTTAACGAGTTTTAAATTATCCTTACATGCAACATATTTTGAGAGGGGTCAAAAAAATTTTCACTCCTTTTGAAAAACTAAAATCCAGGTTGGACACACTCAAACACCGTTGAAAAGTCGTTTGAGAGGCAGCAGGGGCGGAGCAAGAAATTATTATAAAGAGGACCGAATTAAAGTTTATGAATTTTGACAAGAGCCAAAATATAGTTTTTCAAAATTTTTATATAAGATAAGTGAAAATTTCTAAAATTTACATGTAATTTTTTTTTTTAATTTTTTTTTGAGGTGGGGCTAAGGCCCATGCGGGCCCCAGCTTGGCTCCGCCCTTGAGAGGCAAAACATGTTTTAAGTTTTCACGACACCCAAACACCGCAAAAACACTGGTTTGATTAAAATTTTAAATTTCTGGCTAAGATGGGACATTACTTTAAATTTCAAATTTTAAGGGATACTCATATTTAAAAACTAAAAAAAATTATATATAAATAAACTAAATTTCACGGGTTGGTGGGGCAATTGCCCACATCAGCCACAACGTGGCTCCGCCGGTCGAATTAGAACCATTCATTCCAAAGCAAGAAGTTATGGTTTTTAGTATGTGAATGTCTGTCTGATTCTAGGAAAGATTTGGACGATAAGCATTAAAAAAATGTGGACATGGCGCTGATAAGAAGCATGCAAGTCAAAATGTATGTGCCGCAGCACATCAAATTTTGAATTCAAATCCGTCCATTTTTATTCATTTGAGGCGCGATTTCAACATTTGATATAGGTAATCATATTGTTCGCCGGTTGCATGTTTTTTTCTTGCATAATGTCTCAGACATTATCATTGGCAATCTTAAATTTTGATTTGATATAAGTTTTCATTGGTTGGTCGTATATAGGAGATGATAATCCCGCTGTCCGAATGAAAGCCCAAGCTTTTTTTTTCCTTCTGTTCAGTAGCGTAGCCACATGGTGACTGGTGTAGGTAGTTGCCCACACCAATTTCTTAGAAGTTTTTTATTTTTAAATGAAAAACTTAAACATTTATTCTTATATATATATATATATATATATATATAAGATTTTTAGAAGAATTGAATATTTAGTCATTAAATATCCTTAAAAATATTTAGAAAATGAACCGATTCAAATTGGACTGCAGCAATAAATTAGATGCACTCAAAGGGTGCCATGCACTTTTTCAATTATATATGTTTTTAAATTACTTAATTGGTGTTTTTATATTTCCTTATTTTTATTTGTGCATATTCATTTGAACTTCCGACTCCGCAAAGATTTGTCCGACTTTATCCGTATCGGATATCGGTTTTGAACTCGGCGTAGACAATTTGGGAATTTCGCAAACCGCTATAAAGACGCCACGCCTCTTCTCCGTTCTGGCCGTCACCACCCTCTGCCACTGGTCTATGACTGACCGTCTGGACTCCGAGGAGGAGGTGAGGAAGGGAGGAAGGTGGTCTGCGATGATGGACCCGGAAATGGAAGCCCTAGCGATGGGCCTGCTGCAGCCGGTTCGCCTGGTTCCGGCGGAATACTCCGGCGACGATTTCCATGCGGCGGTGGCTACGTCTTCATCGGCGGTTGAACTGCAGGGCCGAAGGATCGGCCCCCCGACGACGCAGAGGACGGACGACATCGCCTCCGCTAGGGCGGCCCCGCAATGGAGCCACCAGGAGACGAGGGACTTCATCGCGATAAGGGCGGAGCTCGAGAGGGACTTCACGCAGGCGAAGAGAAACAAGACGCTGTGGGAGGCGGTCGCCGCCAGGATGGCGGAGATGGGCTACCGGCGCACGCCGGAGCAGTGCAAGTGCAAATGGAAGAACCTGGTCAATCGCTATAAGGTTGAGCGTTGCTATTCTTCCTTTACTTCTTCTTTCTTCTATTGCACCTTCTTCTTATCTTTGGATTTCTGACTATTGGTAGATGGCTAGCCTGTTCCTCGCTTATGAAATGATACCTCCTTTTCCTTTGATGATGAATTGCTTCTTTTTTTTTCTCGCTTTATTTGTTCTTGATGGGTTTTCGGTTCATATCTGGCGGGAGATTTACTTGATTGTCGTTTTTTTCCTTATTGGCATCTTTGAATCAATCGCATTTGTACAGAAACCAATCTGAGGTATCTGAATATGGGAACCTAATAGGTGGAAAGTGTTCCGAGTTTTGCGGTGGGACGTAACGTATACAACATTTCTTCATACTAAGCTGGTTAAATATACTCCCTTAAGGTTGGCATCCACTAAATTTAGACGAGGTCTGGATTTTCAATGAGGAAAACGATCAGATTTCCTAGTTTCGTGAAGCTCTTTTGACGATGTTTTCGGGAGCTTGCATTGTGCGCAAAGATTTCAACTTATCCCACTTTTTCTGTATAACATATTCCCCCAGGTGTGGTAAAAATGCAAGATGTTGGGTGATTTTCCTTTTCGTCTTGCTGTGGTCTTCTTTATTGACTTATCTGAGCTAATTGACATGAGGAGATTCTGCATGATAATTATGTGACAAAAACTCTCAGCAAGACTTCGCTGCATTTTTAACCGTTACTAAATTTGAAGCGTAAACCAAAAGGGGTTGGTTGGGGTGGATATCAGACTCTTCGGATATTGTGTGAGTTCTGGAATTTGAACTCATGTCTTGGCAGGGTATTGGATGGAAAGAAGTCAACATCAAATGAGTTATGCACATTTCATATTCCTGCTAATTGATAGGAACGGTCTCCTTCCAAAGCACTCCTGGTTGTAATGGTGAAGATAAGATACTTAAATTTATAAGGAGAGTTCTTGTTGAGACAATGTTCATCCACCCATACTGGTTTAGGGCCCTTGCAGTTAAGGTTCTTTATTCATCCTGTTGGATGCTAAAAAGAAGTATTAAGTTTCCTTATACATGGTCGGTTTGTGCTGCCATTAGGATTCAAGATCAAATTTTTAGAACCAATAAACCATGACATTGTTGCACTGTTCAAATTATTTGTAGGAAGCTGCTGTGGCTTGTATCCCACCCCTAGCTTTTGTTCTGATGTAATTTCATGGGAGTATATGAATTGATAGGGATATGAAGCATGTGGAACTTCTAGAGCTTATTTGGTTCATTGTTTCACTGATTTGTTAGTTTAGTATAAAGGTGAAACTATGATATCAAGTTTACTTTAGGGGCAAGTGAAGATTGGGACTTTCATTCTGATTGCCAAAGAATGTTGTTTGAAAACCCACCCTTCCTTGTTCCTCTTGTCTTTACCCAACTTAGCATCATCATTTTTACCCAAAAACATCTTAAATATTATGAGCTTATGCTTTTGTTATCTTTTATTAGCTAGCTGACATTCCTGAACTCTGTGAGTGGGGCAGCGGGAGTGCTTTTTGTGTCTGCTTAATTGGGAAGTTCAGTTCCTTGTCCTATAGCTTGAGTGAAACTTGTGTTGGCAAATTTACTGGAGTGATATTGAGAGTAAAAATACACAGGGCCGAATGAAGGCATAAAGAGAATAACTGTGTTTTCACAGTAAGTTGTTTTTGTAATCAAAACATGAGGTTAGTCAGACACTGGTCGCTGTCATGAACCGCAGCCCAAGACCAGAAAACCTCCTCTAGTCGTCTTAACCCTGATGCCTCTGGTTCAAATGGAGAAAATAAGAATAAGGAACCTTTAGCTTGATTCTCTTCACGTGAGGTTTACCTGATAACCTTTATTCAGACTCTCTATCTGTTGTGAATCGACAATTTCTGGGTGGGCCAGAAACATGGTTATGCCATAATTAATTGGACAATAACCGCTGGTTAGGCTGTTATACTATAATAGTTTTACTTTTCTGCATGATTTGATTATTTTAGTTATGTCAAAGATTCTTTCAGTATGCATTAGTTCGTTTAATGATCTCTTTGCTGTGTAGACTGGTGGTAACATGACAAGATTTGGCAATTCAATGTTTCAGATTTCTTGACTCAGGCACTAGATTTAGTCGGGCTGTCTTGAGATTTCTGTTATGTTCTTTTCTTCCTTTTAAAGTTTTCCTAATTTTGTGTTAGCAGCCTTTGAGTTCCATTAGCCTTTTGTCAAGAAACTTCTACAGACTTGAGGATTCTTGTAGTAATCAGCTTTCCCTTCATGCTCGACAGGGGAAAGAAACTTCCGACCCTGATGAGGGACGACAGTGCCCATTTTTTGACGAGCTGCACAAAATTTTCACTGAGCGTGCAAAAAACATGCAGCGATTACTGCTAGAATCTGAATTACGGGATACTATCTCAAAGAAGAAAATGAAAAGGCCACAACAGGAAAGATTTTCAGATGATTTGTCACAAAATCCAGATGAGGACGAAGAGGACAGTGACGAGGAAAGCATAGCAAGAAAAAGCAAGAGAAGTAAGGCATATGGAGACAAGGCAGGGGTGACCCTAGATAAGTCTAAGCAGACCACGCTTGAAGGCATTCTTCAGTCTTTCTTTCAGCAACAGCACATGCTAGACCTTCAATGGCAACAGATGATGGATAGGAGGGCACAAGAGAGGCATCTCTCTGAGCAGGAATGGCGGAAGTCCATGGAGAAATTAGAAAGGGATAGGTTGATCATGGAACAAACATGGAGGGAGAAGGAGGAACAGAGACGCATTCGAGAAGAAACACGGGCAGAAAAAAGAGATGCACTTCTCACTGCGCTGCTTAAGAAACTTATCAATGACTTTTGAAGGGTAAATGCACGGAAAACAGGTGACTTCTCTGCTTTTTCTTCTTCCTGCAAGGAACTTGAGGAACTGTGTGCAAAGGCGGAAACCATTATTGAAGGAGGCTTTTTTGGCACTCATGTCCGTTGGTATTGGACAAGGAAGGAGGATAGTTAGTCAACACATTTTTCTTTTAGTGGCTGTATATTAAAGATTTTGTTTGAAATTTTCTGTTTGAGAATATCATGCATTCTTGCGTTGGTTATGAATTGAGGGTGTACGTCGGTGTGAACCTTCACGTGTTCATACGCGCGCATGTGTGTGTAAACTTCCTCCGTCTTATCATTTTCATAAGAACTATGTACGGTGAGAAGAGGGAAGTCAAGATGAGTATTAAAACAGGTCGGCAGTCTGCTAAAATCCATGGAATTGGTGAGGCCAAATGTCTGGATGGTCAAGAGAGCGACAGGGTTCCTGATTCTTCCTTAACGCTGACGTTAAAGACTGTCTTCTAATGACAAAGTCGTAAAGTGCCAGCCCCTCTTGGTTGTCTACTTGGTGGGGTCTCAGGATGGTCGCTGGCTTTCGTGTCACCTGTTTTGGTTCTTAGTTAAGTGCTTCCCGACTAATGGGGTTCAGTAGCTTATTCCTTTCAATGTAGCTTATGGCCAATGTTGCTAAAAGCTTAATCCTAATGATTTCTTTTATTTGTGTCAATTCACAGCTTGATATTTTGTTTATCATGTCCTTTAAAGGATTTGGGCATATCTAGTTTTTTCTCTAAGGTTGCATTTATCATCAGATCTTAAATTCAAGGCTGCATAAAAAGGTGTGATTTGGGGATTTTAAATCCATGTATCTAAGATCATAGGATCTCAGATCAATGCGCAATTCAAATCCATGGTGAAGCAAATACAATTTAAGGTTATAAGAGCCAAAATATGGGCACGATTGGCTTTCTCTACATTAATGTGGGAGAAGTTGGAGGACGTTGGATGAGCAGGATGAGTTTTTATCCTACTGGCCAACAAGAGTGTCGAAACTCTCGCCCTTCCTTCCATCCATCAGGGTATAAGTCTGCTTTCGACGTCTTAGCTTCTCTATGCGTCAACTTGCACATCAGTGTCCCCTTTGACAACACGAGAAGCTGACACCATAGATATTCAAAATGAAAACCAGCTTTCATTGCACCAGCACAAGAAGTTGGCACCTTGGGGACTCAAAACGAAGACCAGCTGCCATTGCACCACCCCCCTTGGGGATAGAAGAAGTTAGAGGATGGATTACTATGGATTTCTTGGGATCTAGTGAAATTTACCCAGTTGGTTCGATGCACATCGACCTTTGAATCATGTTCGCTTAACGTGGAAATGCTTGTCCTTGCATCATCAACAAAGATTTTGGCTTTTGATAACGACAAATGCTTTTAGCTACTAAAATCTAAAATCTGATACTGAAAATCAGCAATGGGCAGGTTCTTTTTTATCAAATCTGATAAGACAACTTAAAACAACGAGATCTACTTCACTTTTTTGCATTATCTTTGGTTGGCATCAGCTTTCAGTGTAAAACAACTAAAGAGTCGGCCAAGCCGCAAAGCAAGTCATCATCTCTGTGTCGGCGAATCACCGCCCCGCCAACAAGAACAGAGCAAGGGTGTCTGGCCCTTGCTGCTTCCTTCCAAAGAATCTTTGCTGATAAAGAGGTACAGTCTTTGTTGAATTCGAAATGGTCTTTTATCTTCTGGAACATGGTGCAATGAAAGTCCTTTCTCTTTCCATTTCAGTGAAGTTCTTTGGATGCCTGCCTTTCTAATGCTGCTACCAAACAATCCTAATGAATTTATTGGGTATTTGTTCAACGCAACGTTCAATAGTTTCTCATTTGAAATCCATGGATCTGATGCGGCATGTTTTACTGATAGACAAAAGTTTCATGATAAAATCTATGGTTCATCAATTTTATGTCGGACCTGAGATTCATACTTAAGATTCTTATTTTACTTCTTTGCACTGAGAAAATGATTCAGATTTAAGATTTGAAGGGGGAGGGAAAGAATTTAACCTTAAATCTACAGTTTCCGAAATCCTGAAGATTTAAAATCCGAGGCTACCAAACACATCCTGTTGTCTTTCTTACCTTCCTTCTGTTGTCTGTTTCATACCTTCTTTTATCTGTTTCATAGAATAAATGTCAATGAATTTCTTACCTTCTTCATCTGTTTCATAGAATAAATGTCAAAGGCAAGTAGAGGGCTGGTGGGAAGAGGGGAGTTGTGAAGCCTTCAAGTCGGCAGCAGGTCATGCTTCAACTCTGTTATGATTGTTGTCAGAGAGCTCAGTTGGAGCCTGTGAACTCATCACGCGGCATTGCTTTTTTGGAAGGTTCTTGTTATCGTGCTAGGAAAGCAGCATTTATAAGATCTTTTTCCACTTTGGTCCACACTGGATGTGCCATATATAGAATAATGCTTCTATGCTTCTTGTACAGAAGTATGCGTGTGCTTGTGCGCGTATATATATAAAAATAATGTTCGGCAGATCCCGAAGTATTAGCGTTTATATTATGAAAGTTACAGCTATAAATTAAGTTATTGCGTTCAGACTTCGTACATGTTTTGTTTGCATTTGAATTGTATTATTTAAAGTTTTTTCCACTAAAAAAATATGCACGAAGATCATATCTGTCAAGTTTCATGTGCAACAGAATAATCAATTACGAAAAGATTGTTAAGCAGGTGTAGGTGCAGCACACACGCACACACATATATATAATTTAATGTTGCTGTGTGCCCGATGTTACTGAATGATTAAAATTTAAAATTTTTACCATTAAAAAGGTTTAAATTGACATTAGCCACAATTTAGGATGCAGTGACTAGTCAACGAGGCTCTAACAATGATTTATAGTTCTTTTAATTACAAGATTTTAATTTTTAGTCATCCGTCAAATTATGTGGGAGACAGCAACATTGATTTTATATATATATATATATATATATATATATATATATATATATATATATATATATATATATATATATATATATATATATATATATATATATATATATATATATAAAATTAAAATTAACAGTTACTGCAGAATGGTACATAGTGCTTTTAGCAATATAGTGCTTTCAGTTAAGAATTTTTAATTTTTAATCACCCACAAAATCCAGCATCTAGTAGATATATATATTCGTTGCCTCTGGTCTTTTCCTTTTTAATTTCATATCGTTAAAAACCGTTGGGAAAAGTGTTTCCCATCGCTACCACCTATAGCCAAGCAAATGTCATCGTAAATGCACTTTTTTGCAAGTCTTTTTAGCAATACAAAATGAGATATTTATATACGTATAAAATCCTCCAGCTTGAGTTCCGTCCCGTCTGAACCACCTACCTGATACTCTATACTGAGTGGTGTTATATATATATATATATATATATATATATATATATATATATATATATATATCGGCCCCGTAGGCCCTCTCATCAAGGCCGTCTTATGCACTTCATTGGACAGCCTTTAAGGTTAACCTCTAATGAAATGTCATCTGCACTGTTGGTTTCGTATGGCTGAAGTTTGACATATGGTTGATGTGAGAGAAGTCTGACTATCATGAGATTCGGACATTTCATGACCGCGAAAGCCTGAAATGTCATGAAATAAGGTGTTGATGACACGTTGCAACAGTTAAAAGACTCATAATATCACCCACACAAATCACCTCCAGATAGTTAATTTGACCAAAAACATTTTGAAACAATGGGATTTTAAAAATACTTACCCCAAAAGCTTGTAAATAGAGCTTGCATGCAAAGAGAAAATCCCACCAATGGAAGGGATGAAGGGACAACCACCAACAAAGTAATGACTGTAAGAACCACGGCGCTCCAAAGAAATGAAAGATAAAAACACGCGTCTCAAAAGTTCTTGTCCTTGTCATTTACAAATTTCGACTAAAGTACAAAAACTAATACAGCAGGTGAAACACGATATCATTCATATTCCTCAAAGATGGGATACTTTCTTTCTAGTCTCGGAACTAAAGCTTAACTTTGCTCTTGAAGGGGGCATTATTGTTTGAGAAGCTAAGCAGGCCATCAAGCCAGTTTTTTCCCACAACAGGGAGTAGATATACAATCAGACATCGAATCTACATTACCAACAGCCATTGCAGAGTTGGACATTATATGACGAACTCATCCAGATTCACTTGGAGGCTTCTCCTTTGGATGTTTTGAGGCGTAGTGGTCTGCAAGCTGGTTCGAGTTTGCTAGCTGGACCTGAATATCACAAAGCATTATTGCTCATGCATGTTCATAATGAAGATAAAACATTTTGGACATTGTGGAGGATATTGAAATCAACTAGCCAAAGGCATTTTGCATAAACAACAATTACTCTCACCAACAAGGCATTTCCACCCAACACATACATAATTGGAGTCTGAGCAAACTTACTTTATTCAAGGTGTCCTATGGTAAATCTAAGCGCCTTGATAGAAGCATATCTTTATATGATGGAGAGTGTTCATGCCTGTGCATTTGAAAGAAAATGGTACAGAGGACAAAAACGATGAATCTTAAACTAGGCTGCCTAATTCTATTTCCTTATCGACTCTGCAATCTGTGCCTGTAACCATTAAAACCATTTGCTCACACATTACCAGATGCTTTCACAGAACAAGGGAAAATAACGAGACATTCCATGGGCAACAACCTTTTTTTACTATTAATTTATAGTAATGAGTGGCATAAGACCATGTTTTGTTAACATAGTCCCCCCCATCAGGACTTTTAGCAAAGTGACCAAGCAGATTCATGATCCAGAAGGACCAGAACATTTGACAACAAATGTCTAAGAAAGAAAGAACCTACCTATGTCACATAGGTATGGGTACGGGTGCGGGTACCGGTGCAAGTACGGGTACTGACCATTTTCAAAAAAACTTGAGTACGGGGGTACGGCCGTATATATATATATATAAACAACAAGAAATACTTAAAAAAATATGTATCAAAATAAAGAGTATACATCAACATAAACAAATAAATAACATAGAAAATAATATCAATGGCTCTTGCAGCAGTGTGTTTAAGAAACCTATGAAAAACTTTAAACATATGGACAACCAAGCAGCCCCCTAGTCAAATATGATCATCAATTGATTTTTCACATCCAAAGAATAGAATAAGAAGGTGAAAAAAATTAAATCAAAGTAAAATTAAGCAGTTTGGATTTATAGGTACCCAAGTGTCAAAGTACCCATTTTGGGTACGGGTACGGCGACACGGGTACGTGGACCTTATTGAAGTACCCATGTGACTTAGGAACCTACAATCCGCATTGCAGCTCTGATTGAATACATATCGCATTATCATGTTTAGTGAAGTGAGGAGGTGCATATTTTGATCCATTTCTACACTTGATAGAACACAATGAGAACCTTTAAAACAGAAGTTTTCTTTTTTTCAGTTGAAAAATATGAATACATATTTGCCTCCAATTCAATCTGCTTAGCTTCTTCCTTGATTCTTCCCTTTTAGTTTGCCTACTAATTCCAGTCCACCTTCTACGTCATTTGTGGTTCAATCCCCAATTGACTACCAGCATGCCATATTTCCTGTTTCCTGCTTCTAAAATTTTCAGAATGTACATTTCCAGATTTCAATTCTATATTGCTCAATGGTTTTGTTCCCAGTCTAACAACTTTGAAATAGATGCAAGGAGCCTAACAAATGCCACCACTTTGTGGTCAATAATCACAATATGTCCAACAACAAAATTCAAACATTAGCTAGAACTGCAGATGCTTTCAGCATCCTCAGCGAGTAGCATGTAACCTCAAAAGGTGAGGGCTGACATGCATCAGATTTAGAAACATGGCCACATACACTTGACAAAAATGTCAAGACATTGCTTGAACTAAACAACCAACATCTTCCATTACAGCTGCCAAGGATCCAATCAATTCATGTATGCGTTCAATCTGTGCATGAGATCTGTCATCGTAAAAAAACACATTTGCTTTTGCATTTATCTCAATCCAACTGCAACCTGGCTGCTTCTTTGCTCCCTGTTTTCTCATTAGGGTTCTAATGCTTCCAGCATCTCTCCACATTCCTCTTGCTGCATACATATTTGAAATCAGTACATGTACTCCTCCATCTATAGGCTGAAAATTCATGACTTTTTTGGAAGCGATTTCTGCCAGATTCAGATTCCCGTGAATTCTACATGCACTGAGCAGGGTTTCCCATTCAGTGGTTAAAAGATCATCAGGAATTCCCCTTATAAATTTCACAGCCTCATTGAGGTGACCAGATCGACCAAGAAGGTCAACCATACAGGCATAATGTTCTGGCCCAGGCATCAATTTCCAATCGTTACACATGGAATTGAAACATCTTTTCCCTTGATCTACCAAACCACCATGAACAGATGCAGATAAGAGAGCAAGAAAGGTCACGTGATCTGGAATAATGTCATGTTGCCTCATACCAAGGAACATCTTAAATGCTTCTGATGCAAACCCATGATAAGCATATGCTGCAATCATAGCATTCCATGCAACTAAATCTCTCTTCAACATCCGGTCAAAAAGTAATGCAGCATCACACAGAATACCACATCTTGAATACATGGTAATTAGTGAACTCAAAACCAAAGTATCATGTTCATAAGAAGATTTGATTGTGCGAAGGTGGACCATTCTCCCCCATCCTAAAGCAGCAAGAGCAGCACAAACTGAGAGGACAACTGTAAAAGTGCCTTGATCAGGCTGATATCCATCAACAATCATACTGGAGAACAGAGAAAGTGATTCCCAACTTTGATAACCAGAAATCAGTGTGTTCCATGAAATTGTATCTCTTTGAGGCATCACTTCAAACCAATTACATGCATTAGACATATCACCTTTCATTACATAGCCTTGTAAGATACAATTCCATGATACAGTATCTCGCTTATGCATCTGCACAAACAATTTTAAAGCATCATCAAGCATGCCATTCTCAATGTAACCACTAATCATCGAATTACAGGCCATAACATCTTTTTGAGGCATCATGACAAACAATTTCTCTGCAGTTTGAATGTCTCCATTTTGTAGATAACATCGAATGATAGCAGTCCAAGCTGCTATGTCTTTATTAGGCATCAGTTCAAATATGTGTCTTGCCTTTTCCATTTTCCCACACTTTGAGTAACAAGTTATCATGATAGTCCATGAAGCTATGTCCTTCTGAGGCATGCTATTGAATAGTTCACAAGCATCCTCAAAATAACCGAATTTGACATACCCAGACAGCATCGAGTTGGCAAGAGAAACAGTCTGTTCAGGTGCCAAAAGGAACAAGTTCCTTGCTTCAACAACATTCTCATGCCTCAGATAACCTCCAATTATGATTGCCCATGATACAGAATTTCTTTTAGGCATATTATCAAAAAGAATGCGTGCTTCTTTCAGCCTTCGATTGTTAATGTAACCAGATATCATAGTGTTCCAGCAAATGACATTCTTTTCAGGCATTTGATCAAACAATGCATGAGCTTCTGACAGCTTGCCACACCTTGCATAACCATTTATCAATGCTGTCCAAGATATAACATTCTTCCTAGGTATAGAGTCAAATATTTTATGTGCCTCAACAATTTTGCGATTTGACACATACCCTGATATCATGCAGTTCCAAGTTACCAAATTTCTTTCAGGCATTCCATCAAAAATTTGTCTTGCAAATTCCAGATCCCCGTGCTCAAAGCAACTTTTAATGGTTGAGTTCCACCTGTATATATCCCAATTTTGACTGGAAAAACCTCGAAATATAACATTTGACAGCCATGATGAACAAGTTCTTTTGGAAAGCAAGCTCAAGAAAGGGGCAAGCCTGATTTTTAGAGCTCCATCATGAACATATAATCTATTCATGATTATCTCATCTCTCCAATCTGTAAATGTAAATAAGCTAAAATTACCTTCCATCGTACGATTGGTACCCCTATGAGCAATTAGGCTTTCACATAAAAGACCTACTAAGGAACTTCACAGTTCTGTCTGACATCTTAAAAAGCTTTCATATGAAGAAAAACAAAATAAAGTCAATACAAAGTTAAAGAAAATAAGCTAATGATCATGAACTCACAAAAAAAAAACCCTTGCCAAACTTGAGAACTAGAATTCCATAATTTTGAAATGCAGATCCTATCACACAACGCACACACATACATGTGTTTGTGCACCATACATGGCACACCCAGTGAGTCGATGCAATCAAAGGCCCTGGTTCAAGAGTCAAGTATTGATCAAATGCAACCAAATTGTAGATGACTCACTTCTGAATGAGCTCATAATCAGCCAATTCTATACTGTATCATTCAGCACTGATATTACTCAATGTTATTAAGGAATAAACTATACAGCCTTTAATTAGAAATAAACTAATGTAATGCTAATTGTTTGTTTGTTGTTATTATTTCATAGTTGTGTTCATGAACTACAATTATTAGTTGTATGTAGTATGCACTTAATAGTTATTTTATAGCTATCTTCAATTTCTTCATGAATTTGTAGTGAAATGCACTATAAAAACTTATGACCTGACTCATGCGAGTTGCCAAGTCAACTTGTTGACCCATGACTCACTAGTCAAAAGATCTAAGTCTGATTTACAAGTTTGCCAACTATGGCGCTTCCGCACACACACAAACATCTCACTCTCTCCTTTGATCAAGAAACCAACAACTACCACACGACAAATTGCACAGGAGTTCTTAACACATTGTACAAAAGATGTAATTCATTGCATTTATATTATGGCTAGTCCTATTATAAAATGAAGTCCGCTCAATTTTTTTCTTATTATTAATTTATTACAGATAGGAACAACTTCAGAAGCTTCTATTTATACAAGAAACCAACCATAAGCTAAAAGTTTAACAAAAATAATGAGAAATTGTTGGAACAAAATATACAAATACAACGTGCCTCATATACAAGCCTAATTTAGACAATCCTTTTTTGCCTCTTACAGAGATGTGACACTCTGAATTTCACATTGATCTCATAATATGTGATCTCTTCAGAAGATATGCTAGGAGATCCAAAGGGAAAATAGAACACAGAGGAGGAAATGGATGATTAAGCTCTAAAGAGCAAATTTCGGGGAAGGATCATCTGGGTATACACGCTCGAACAGCTTTATAGTCCTGGTCAGCAATAGGAAAGAAAAGAATGATGGACCCATCACAGCGAGCAGATGAAATAGAAACGAAGCAGAAGAGAACTAGATGGGAATTGAGAGTGGTTTTCATTGTAAAGGTACAATAAGATGAAAATGTAAATGGAGAAGAGGAACAAAAGTTGCATCAAGCAACCACATGAAAAAAAAAAATCACGAAAGATATAACGATCAGATGAGGCATAACTGAGGCCCATGATACAGGCGTATCAAGATGCTCACGACTGGGGTTTTTACGTTAAGCTAACAGTTGCAAACCTGAAACGACAGCAAACTGTTACCTTCACTTCTTTCTAGGCCTTCATAGAGCCATTTGACTTTTAAGCATCAAAGTCGAGCTAACAAAATTGCAATAAGAAAGAAAACAATAAACGACCCATTGACATACGGCCATCCATTGGGTCGTACCTGCTACACCATGCTACCATAATACAGGGAGATGACGGTAATCGGATCTCGAACAATAGCAGGAGAACAATTTACATGTTGATCTCATCAAATACTTTGCAGCCCACCGAGAGAACGGGAGAGAACTCGATACTAGGTTCCATTACCAGATTGTCTTTCCATAATTCAGGAGTCTGTCTTCTGTTACTAATGCTTCAAAATCCATCAGACTTACAGAAAAGTTTATCATCGAATGTCCTAATTTTTACACCAGATTAAGGTTCCTTAAACAGGAAGAAATCAAGAAAATGCAAAAGAGTTACTTAGAGGTCAAATCAACCAAAAAAATCTGAAATAGAACATTCTTCACCAAGCCTCAACCATTAAAACTCAACTACAACTTGTTATCCGACCCAATAAAGACAGAACCTACTTCACAAAAGGCTCATGCATCAAAACGATAATCGAGTCTAAGAAAGACGGAAATGAACATCATGAACGTTGCTAGACGAAAAATGGAGAGTGGAACGAAATCGGAAGAAAAAAATAAAATACATATTCGAGATCGAGAGAGAACCTTGCAGATAGGGCAGCTACACTTGAGGGCGACGGCTCTGGCCTCAAACTGGGAACCCTTCGGCTTCTGGTTCCTCTCGGCGTTCCGCCTCTGCGCCTCGATCTTCTGCTTCCCCCTCGTCATCCTCTCTCTCTCTCCCTTGTGCGTGAAAGGCGCTTATAAGCAGCCTCCCCTTTAAAGGGCCAGAAATATCCAAGCAGTCCCTTGATTGGACGAAAATATCCGGAAAACGCCTCCATCGTTTCACGGGCACCCAGTGAAACGGGTTAAAGCACTTTCGGTAGTAAAATCTTTAAAATTATCAACATTTCATAATTTTTAGCTCTGGTGCAAATTCCAGGATAATGAAACATACAAAAAGAACTCTAGAAACAGAAAAATAACGTTTGTGAGTTCCATTCTTATTTCTTTGACAGATTCATGATACTTTAATGACAAATATTTTTTGGGTAAATTGTTGTTTTTGACGTTACAAGCTTTTTTAAAAGTCCCAACTCCCAGGCTGAAAAAAAGCAGCACCATGATAATTGTCTATGTTTGCTATTGAGTGAGAAAAAGGTTGCCACTCTTTTGAGACCATGGTGTTGATGTTGGTCATTTCACCTCAATTCTTGTCATTGATCATCAAACAATATTTTATTGAGTAATCTAGAAGCATTTGAGATTTAAGGTACTTGTCTCTTTTCAAATGTCCTCTGTTTTTTGTCAATTGCCTTCTTCATTTCATGCTTTCTTGGTTAAAATTTCTGAATCTCCGAATCCACTTGTTTTTAAGTTGCCTAAGCAAAATGTTGGTGATCCAGATGGGTATGGCGATTGAGATTCGAGCCGTGGAAGATGATTCAGACTTGCGGCTTTGAGCCTTAAACATTGGTATTAAGCTTGCAAAGTGCAAGAAGATCTATAAAGTCAGTTTCAAACCGATTGGCTGACTATCGTCACGGTTTCACTTCAATCGTCGAAGTGATTTTTGTTGGGCGACCGCTTCTTGTGTAGAAGGATAGAAGCTAAAATTGCAGCAAACAATTTGTTTCTAAGGTTAATGGAAGTTCGCTTTCACGAGCTCAGTTAAAAGTGGAGTGTTCATTAAAAGTAATGGAAGAGTAAGAAGTTAAGAAGTTCGATCCTGCGCGTCTCGAGTTATTTTGTCCGGAAGACGTTGTTTTATCGTGGCTTGGAAAAGGAGCGCGGATGTTCGTCGTTTCTCGAAGAAATCCACTCTTTTCTGGTTCGCGTTCCCAAACAGCGAGAAGCCAGAGAAGTGGGAAAGTCGAGAATTGCCGTCTTGGCGGTAGATAAGGAGGAGGAGTGCAGTGGCTTCCCGGTCGTCTATATGAAACCTTCAACCGGGAAGACGTGAGGAAGAGAAATGTGGGTTTTCTCCTCCACGCTTGTCCGATCCTCTCCTTCACTCTGCCTGTCTAACGATTCCGGCGTACTCTATCGTCATGCCGCCAATCGCCCGGAACGAACCCTCCATCACCGGACACTCGCCTTAGCCCTGAGGCCTAATCGTGCGGAGTCTCCGCAACCGGAGCCTCCACCATCACCGCTTCGGCTGGCGGCCTCCGCTATCCTCTTCTTGAGCGTCGGCGTTAGGGCGTGTACCGCGTGTACGCTTTCTAATCCGACGGACAAGAACGTGATAGGTCATCTTTCTCCTCCTTCGGTTACTGAGACTAGGTTAGGTGAGGTATCGCCTCCACCCATCTTCGCTGATGTGTTTCTTGTGTTTGTGTCCGCCACTTCCTTGTCGCTATTGGCTTCCACAAAGTGATTATCATTGTTAAATGTAATATGTCGTAAATTTGACAGTACATGTAGATGGCATTGTCTGAATTAATCTTATACATGAAGTAATAGTTGAAATGATATATACTTGGTTATTGTTCGTAACTACTAACCTTGGGCTCTTATGAATCAGACGGTGATACTGTTGAAAGCCACTCTGATGACGTAGAAATTACTGATGAGGAAATGAAATCTGCATTTGAAAACTGGTGCTCCAAGACGTATGCACTAACTGTGCCTCTCAGGGTTATTGCACTTCGTGGATCTATGCCACCTGCATGGGTTAAGGTAAGATGCAGTTCGCTTGCTAGTTTCTGGTGAAAAAATTTTGATTAATATTTATAGCTGGGGGTTCGATTAAATTTTTGGGTACTTTTCTGCCTCCCACCTCCCTCCAAGTCATATCTGGCTTCTTGAATTTGGTCATACGAGAATCAGCCTAATCAATGAAACACAAAGTGCTAAGTTTAAAGATTATTGAATTGGTAATGGGTTTAGAAATTAACGAGGTAGCTTTGGAATTCACAATTTAACCTTCATCACTTGAATTCTAATTGATATTTGCATTGTCTAGAGATCTCATACTTGTCCTAACTTGAACAAGTGGAAGTGAGCAGAGGTGTAATTGGCCTGTAGTCCAGATTGGATGCTCGATCAAATTGATCTGGAAAGCATTTTCTCCACAGGATGTCAAAGGGTTTTAAAAATGTCTAGTTCCGTTATTTACATATTTCATGCTGCTTGCAAAGATTGTGGTACATTTGTCAGCACAAGATTCTGCTAGAAGTGTGGAGGAGACCCTTATTGCCAGGCATAAGACCCACACTCCTCAGGAGCAGCGTGACTGGGAATACGAGATCACTGCTTAGGAGCCGTTTAATTTTTAAACATCTTCATTTTCTGACTATTTCCAAAGCTGCTGTTTGATTAGAGTTGGCCATTCAACATTATTTACATTAAAAGGCAGGTCTTATTAGTGTCATTTGCAACCCATGTTTTGAACCCTTTGTTAGCAATTTACTCGATTTCTTTTTGGTATCTGAATAGGAAGTACATGTCCTAGTATGGATTCTCCCATAGGTGGTTGTGAGACCACACAACCTTTCAGTGAATGGCTCATCTAGCAACAAGTGAATTCACAATTAGGAGACAAGGACATCAGATGTGAAAAAAAAAAAATTTGGGTCTAACCTTTGACAACGAGAATATGGGAAAAATGGAAAATGGCATTTTTCATAAGTGTGAGAAGTAACTGTGATGCTAGAGAATGTAATGTGGATCATATATTGGTTTTACAGGTATTGTTAGCATTGGATAGGGATTTGTGATGTGTTCATGGATCTCCTACATGTGTAATGAACTGTCCTTCAGAAGCACAAAGGTGTTTTACATCAGAGAGCCAAAGTTCTCTGTAGGGTTAAAAGATTAGGCCAAAAGGTTTTTCAGTGTGATGAACCAAAGTGAACACATCCATTTGCATGGATGTACAAATGTGTCTGTATATCTTCAATTGTAGGAGATATTGAATTTTTCTTCCATGTGATCGTGGTTCATGTTTTTTTATGAAAAATACATATCATGAATAATGGGTTTGTAGAAACTCAAACCACGAAGAGGAAGAAGAGAAGAGAAACACACGATGTACGTGGAAAACCTCAAACGAGGAAAAAAACCACGGGAAGCTCTACCTAGGTGCACAACCGCAACCCTAGGAGAGAGAAAATTCTATTTCACTTTATCACCAAGTACACATAAGTGATATTATAAAGAGGGAGAGGGAGGAGAAGCCGCCTAAGGTACCGAGCCCACCTCGGTACCCGCGCCCTAGGGAACCGGGTCCAGACCCGAACCCGGTTCCGGTAACACATATTCTAACACTCCCCCTCAAGCTTGGCATACATGTCAAACATGCCAAGCTTGCTAACATTCTTTTCAAATGAAGAAGTACAAAGCCCTTTAGTTAAGACGTCCGCCACTTGATCTTCAGATTTCATGTAGGGAAAAATCAGCTCCTTTGAGTCGATGCGTTCCCGAATAAAGTGACGATCAATCTCCACATGTTTGGTCCTGTCGTGAAGAACCAGATTATTGGCCAGATTGATCGCTGACTTGTTGTCACAGTACATCTTCATTTTATCTCCCAGTTTCATGCCAATATCAGTCAGAAGAATCTTCAACCACAGCATCTCTGTCACTCCCATTGCCACAGCCCTGTACTCAGCCTCAGCGCTAGACCTCGAACGCACTTCTTGCCTCTTGCTCCTCCAAACAACCAGGTTACCTCCAAGAAAGATACAATACCCTGTAGTGGACCTCCTTGTGTCTGTGCAACCTGCCCAATCTGCATCTGAGTACCCTTCAATGGTAAGATCATTTTGTCGAGTATACATCAGCCTTTTTCCTGGGTTATTCTTTAGATACCCCAACACCCTTTCTGCACTCTTCCAGTGGCAATCAGTAGGAGCATGCATAAACTGACTGAGAACATTCACAGCATACGTGATATCAGGGCGAGTAAGGGTAAGATAGATAAGCTTACCAACAAGTCTCTGATATCACCCTTTTCCTTCCTCATTCAGAACAGTGCCCGTCTTGATACTTATCTTAGTCTCGGACTCTATAGGAGTAAGATAAGGACTACAACCAAGCTTACCAGTTTCCTTTAGTAAGTCAAGAGTGTACTTTCTTTGACTCATAATCAGCCCTGTCTCTGATCGAGCAATCTCTATCCCAAGAAAGTACCTCAGTTTCCCCAAATCCTTGAGATCAAACTCTTTAGCTAACCTCTCCTTCATTTTTCTGTTTTCTTCTTCATCACTGCCAGTGACAATCATATCATCAACGTAAACGAGGAGAAGACTAACCAGCCCATTTCTCTGCTTTATGAATAGAGTATGATCTCCATTTCCTTGCTGTACCCAATAGACTTCATAACAATCCTCAGTCTCTCAAACCAAGCTTTAGGTGACTGCTTCAGGCCATACAAAGCTTTCTTGAGATAACAGCACTTTCCCTCTTGTACATACCCGGGAGGCATGCTCATGTACACCTCTTCCTCCAGATGACCATTCAAGAATGCATTCTTGACATCAAGTTGGTCCATGCGCAATTTCTCGTGCACAACAAGAGCCAGAATGACTCTCACGGTCTTCAACTTTGCAACTGGGGCAAAGGTCTCAAGGTAGTCGATTTCGTTCTTCTGGCTGAACCCCTTCGCAACAAGACGAGCTTTATACCGATCAACTGTGTCATCAGGTTTGTATTTCACATTGTAGACCCACTTCGAGCCCACTAAGTGTGTCCCTTTGGGGATATCAACAACTTCCCACGTTTTGTTCTTTGCTAGTGCACCCATCTCCTCTGTCATAGCATGCAGCCACTTGGGATCATTTTTCGCATCATCCACCGACCTGGGAATCACAACTTGGGATAAGGATGTGATAAAACACTTGTAATCAGGACTGAGCTTAGCATAAGAAACAAATTTCTGAATAGGGTGAGAAGTACATGACCTGGTGCCTTTGCGCAGTGCAATGGGGAGATCTTCATTAGATGGACTTGGGTCATCCAGGGAGATCGCAGGATTGGGATTGGTTCTATCCTCTTCAACAACATCTTCCACTCTAGCTTTCTCCTTTCTGACATACACCTGGCCAAACAAATGATCCCGGGCATTAGCCGTGACCCCTTCCATCTGACTAACCATCTCATTCTCATTTCTGACCGTGGCTTCCATCTGACTATCCTTCTCATTACTGACCGTGGCACTGACACTGGGGCTAACCTTGTAGTCCAAAAACTCCATAAACTGAATCAGTTGATTAGGAGAATACTCTTCCCCTTTGTTCCCAAGACACTCCCCCTGAAGAGGATTCACCTGAAAGTACGACTCATGTTCATGAAATGTGACATCCCTGGAAACATATATTTTTGAAGAAGTGGGATCCACACATTTGTACCCCTTCTGAGTGGAAGAGTACCCCAAGAAAACAACTTTAAGAGACCGGGGATCAAGTTTCTTGAGATTAGGGCTATGATTGTGCACAAAACAACTGCATCCAAAGACACGAGGAGTAAGAGGCCACGGATTCTGAGTGGGCCACAGGGTAGAAAACGGGGACTGACCATCCAACACCCTAGTAGGCATGCGGTTAATAAGGTGGGCACTAGTTAAAAGTGCATCACCCCAAAACCGTTTAGGAACATGGCGTTGGAACATAATAGCTCGAGTAACATTCAACAGATGCCTATTTTTGCACTCAGCTACACCATTTTGAGGAGGGGTGTAGCTACAAGAGGTCTCGTGAACAATTCCCTTGCCTTTCAAGAACTCATCAAGAGACTGGGAGACATATTCCCTAGCATTATCCATGCGGATTGCTTGAACCGAAGTATGGAATTGGGTCTGAACAAAGGCAACAAAGTTCTTCACAACAATAGGAACCTCACTACGTTCTCGCAACAGGTACACGAACGTACATCTAGAATAATCATCAATAAGCGTCATAAAATAATGACAACCACCACACGTGGGTACTCCCGAAGGACCCCAAACATCGGAATGTACTAAGGCAAACAGATGAGTGGTTTTATTAAGAGAAATGGGGTACGAAGCCTTGACATGTTTAGCCATTTGACAGACTTCACAAGCGAAGGAGTCAATGGAAACAGAAGCAAACAAATGAGGAAACAATTTCTTTATTAGCTGAAACGGAAGATGACCGAGACGCTCGTGCCATCGCACAACAGTAGATCTAGCATCCACACCCGAAAGGTGACCACTCGTGGCTGAAATCAAAGCAGAAGCAACTTGAACTGGCAGCCTGTAGAGCCCATCAGTAACCGAACCAATCCCAATCTTCTGCCCTGTCACCAAGTCCTGCAGGGAACAATGATCAGCAGAAAAAATCAGATTACAATTTAACTCTTTAGTAATACTGCTGACAGAAAGTAAGTTCACAGGTATATTGGGAACATGCAGGGCATCATGAAGACGGTATTTGTTCAAGAGAGATAAGCTTCCTTTCCCAGCCACGGAGATAGACGACCCGTCAGCCATAGAAACACGTTGCTTGCCAGAGGAAAGTTGATAATCTTGAAAAAGTTTAGAATCTCCTGTCATGTGGTGAGTAGCACCACTATCAACAATCCAATCGCCAAGGGAAGAGTTACCTTGATCGGAAGAGGCAACGAGGGCTTGGGTAAGCTGAGCCCCATTAGACGTGGAGGACTCCTCAGGGGTAGTCGACAGGCGACCAATATACGCCTGGAGTTCCTTGAGTTGATCAGGAGATAACTTGGTGGTCTTCACACCACTAGAAGGAGTGCCCTGACAGGAGTCAGACAAAGAGGGGCTGCGCCTGTCAGAGGGAGGCCGACCTCTGACCAACCTCTTCTCAGGATGAAGATCCCAACAAAAATCTGCAGAGTGACCCAACTTGTTGCAGTGAGTGCAACGCCGAGCAGGACGCTGCCCTGTACCTGAGGCACAGCTGACAAAAGCAGAGGGAACACTGCCAGTAGTGAGATGCATCACTTGGCGACGCTGTTCCTCTGACTCAACACGGGCATAGACTTCCTCGATACCTGGAATCTCATCACCATTCAGAATCTGGCTACGTATAGGCTCAAACTCATCCCACAGACCTCCAAGAAACAGAAACGTGCGATCCATCCATTCTTTTTCCCAGTAAAGGGAATGGTCTGAACCACACTTCCACTCATCAGTCACATGATAATCTAGCTCCTCCCATTTGGTCTTCAGAGCCGCATAGAAGGCAGCAACAGACAGATCCCCCTGCGTCAGAGAGTAAATACTCTGTTTAATCTGGTAGGTGCACAGATGTCTCTTCTTGCGCCCATACATCTTGGCAAGCACAGTCCACATGTCAAAAGACGTTGGCTTCCGCAGAATAAGAGGCTGAATGTCGGAGGACACGGAGCTAATAATCCATACCTTCACCTGGCTGTCCTCCAACACCCACGTCGCCCATTGAGGGTCAGATTTGAGGGGCGCAGGTTTGTCGCCAGTGATGTAGGAAAGGCGCCCACAGCTAGTGATCCCGATCTCGAGAGCGGCAGACCAAGAGAGATAGTTATCCTTGGTAAGGCGGATGGAGGTGACCTGGATAGGCACATTCTCAGCCTTGGAGGCGCTGCCCGCATCGAGACCAGCATCCTTGAAAGATCCCAACAACTCAGCCATCACAACCAACACAAACGGCGACGGCGGAAGCGGCAACGGCGCAGGGAACAGAGGCACCGGCGGCGGAAAAGGCGACGGCGCAGAAAGCACAAGCGGCGGCAGGAAACGGCGGCGACGGCGATGGCGCAGCGAGAGACGGCGACGTCCCAAGCGGCGACAACCCAAACGGCGACGACCCAAAGACAGCGGCGGCGGCGCAGCTGGCGATGGCGACGGCGGCGCAACTGGCGATGGCGACGGCGGCGCAACTGGCGATGGCGACGGCGGACCCAGCAACAGAACGGCGGCACAGACGGGCTGCAAACGAAATACGGACGCCGGAACTTCAACGGCGTTGAGCGACGGCAACTTTCACGACGAACGATCCACGAAAAACGCTCTTCTCCAACTTCCCTGGCTCTGATACCATGTAGAAACTCAAACCACGAAGAGGAAGAAGAGAAGAGAAACACACGATGTACGTGGAAAACCTCAAACGAGGAAAAAAACCACGGGAAGCTCTACCTAGGTGCACAACCGCAACCCTAGGAGAGAGAAAATTCTATTTCACTTTATCACCAAGTACACATAAGTGATATTATAAAGAGGGAGAGGGAGGAGAAGCCGCCTAGGGTACCGAGCCCACCTCGGTACCCGCACCCTAGGGAACCGGGTCCAGACCCGGACCCGGTTCCGGTAACACATATTCTAACAGGGTTAAAGAATGTTCATATATCATGGGAAGTTATGTCTGTGGGAGCAGGTAATAGTAATGGTAATAGGTGGCAAGACAAAAATGAAAAAATGTGCTAATTTTTGTACATATCAACTTAGTCTCGCCCAAGTTAAAACTCACCACGTTGTTCCATTGAATAGCATGCATGGCATACACTTGTACGGATGATGGTAATGAGCTAATTGTACATCAAGTCATCAACCTGAAAGTAAGTGCCGTTAGTGCCTGTTTAGCTTACCTAGTGTTTCTTACTTCTTAGCTAATCTGAAGCGTTAGTCTTTGTGTTTTAGTCAAAGGTTTGTCTTTGGTGATTTTATATTCTCCAAAATTAGGGCTAAATGTTAGATCTAAAATCCTGCAATAGTTTTTCTTTTTATTGATAAAATGAGCAAAATAAATAAGTCTGATAGATACTAAATTTTATAAATGGATACATTTAAATGAAAAAATTATTGCACCTCAACTTGTAAGTGAAACTACAACTTCTAAGTGATATCTGTCATATTGAATATCTCCCCATGGGACTTTGGATTGAAGTGAGGAATAACTACTTTCCTGATAGGATAAGGTTTCTATCATTTCAGGTGAATGTTTCTCTGTTTCCTTTGATTTTGTGTGTGTATGTTTTTCCCTGATTTCTTGTTGGATTGTTACCTTAAGAATACTATGGTTCAGGTGACTCTAATATCCACATTTTAAATCCTGAACCTGCATGATCATGTGCACTGTGCAGTGTCTTTTCTCATTCTATTCCTCTTTTATCCTGGTAGAACTTACATTGTTGCCTTAGGTAGTTAGGTTCATCACAAACGACTCTTCCATTTACCTCTTTGCTCAAATTGCTAATTATATGCATCCTGAATCTCCCCAATTTATAAGAAACTAAATTAAGTGCCACTAGCATCCTGATTTTAAACAATAATGTTGTGATATATTTTTTATTGTGCATTCCTTGATTTTATGTTTTCTTTACTACATTCAGCTGTGTATAGATGCATATGGGCTTATATTGTCATTCTATGGCATAGGACTTCATCCAAGTACAAGGAAAGAGGTTAAAGCTTCAGGTAGAGTTTCGGAGTACACTTGATGCCATCTACCAGGAGCTGTCTTCAGCATCAAAAGAGCGTCATGTTGGTGTAAAATCTGCTATTGCAGCTGATATTATCACACTTGCTGATTCATGGCTTGACATGGCAATACGTAGAGGCATAATTGAGCCATTGGTTGATGCTGAAAAATATGACTGGTTTAACTGTTTAAGTGATAAGTGGAAGGTGAGAATGTGCAAAGTTCATGAACAGAAAAAGCTTCTTTTTTTTCCCTTTATCAGATTCATCATTTAATTGAGTTGTCTTAGTCTTTGTTTGTTTCATAACGAGAGAAGAAAAATGTTTTGATGGGTGATGATGAGTGCAGGGAAACTGCGTGTAAATTTTTCATGGAAAGTGGAATTTCATGGGGGCTGGTGGGATATCCATCTGCCATCAAAGTGAGGATGCAAAGAATAAAGCATGTTTACTAGTGAATTCTGATCAAAATGTGCCCTATTGATTTTTATTTCATCCAGCTAGAAAAATCACTAATTTCCTGCCAAAATGGGAGAGTGGGTGAAACAAATGGGGCCTAAGGAATTAAGATATTTATGCATTAATGAACTTGACAAAATCGAATACCTGATAAGAAGACATTACCTAATTAACAGTAAATTTGTTGTCCGTGTCACTTGGGTTTTCTAATAGATGTTCTATTGATCATCAAAGATTTCTCTCTGAAATTTTTCGAGTTTATTTATTTCTTCGGTCATTAAGAGGCTGCCTTGCACCCTAAAAAAACAGAGAATGCTTTTAGCCTTTCGTGGTGAAAACTTGTAAAACCTGAAAAGGTGGATAAAACCTATATAAAAAAAGTTGGTCAGCATTAAGTTGTTACTTAAGAGTTTATGAAGATGTTATTAATATACCAAGGGTGCAGCTCTGCCCTAGATAATTGGATCTTATTCAATGAGCAGAATCCTAAACTATGTTAAAAAAGCGTGTGAATTATGTGAAGCTTCCAGCTCATCCTTGACTGTAACAATAATAGATGTAGATGGAAAAGCATGCCAAGCCTCAGCAAGACACAGTCTTGTTATACAGTATAACAACCATTAAATCAGAAAAGATCCAGTGATGTGGACCAAGGAGTGGATGATTTTAGTCCTGTGTAGTCTTATGGTTTCATGTGCTATTTTTTACTTTTTCTCAATTGAGAAATAACATGTATATGTAATTATTAACTAAAAAGGAGTCCTATTTAATGTGTTTGTGATGTGTCTACCGGTTCCTAAAGACTTAGATAAAACTTACAGCAACTTCAAATCTTAGCTACAAATATTATTCTCAACAATCTCTTAGCATGTTTTTTTCAAAAATTTCCATTTAATTCATGTAATTCTTTTGGCTAAAATTTAGGGAAACCGTCAAATATAAAAAACTTGAATGCAACAAAATGTTATTGAAAAGTACAGAAGGAATGAGATTACAGAAGCTATCATAATAAACTAAAGGAAAAAGGAAGCATATGGTTAAAATATACAAGTTTATCTAGCTATCATTAAATGATCATAAATATCCATAACATATTTCCTAGAACCAAATTTTTTGAAAATATCATGTGGTTTGCCTGGTATCAGTTGGAATGATTCTATCATCTCTATTATCTTTCAATATCAACCGTGTTTGTGGCTATGCTTGACAACTAGATTGTTAGTATCGCATGTATGTGTGTATGTATATATATGTATACATATTAAATATCCACAGTTTGTGGCACTTCATAACTGTTTGGCTGCAACCAGGAATTGGTCAACTTCAAGAACTGGATTATCTGGATCTGTCAAAAGCTGGTTTTCTGTCAAGTATATATGTTTTGGTGCTAGCCAGATGCAATCATGAGTTGCCTTGTTTTGTTTGACATCTTCCTCAGGCACATCTTCGCAGGAATGATGGTGGAGAATTAGACCCAAATGGAAGGATCTGGGGAGTTCCATACCGCTGGGGATGCATGGTCATAGCTTACAAAAAAACCAAATTTAAAAAGCATAATTTAGCTCCGATTGAGGTACTAATTCTCTCATGGTTAGTGGATCATTGATTGCAAATTTTAGAGACATTTTTCACATTTAAACTGATAGCTATTATCTAGTTGACTTAATTACCTCCTTTTGTATTGTTAAACTATGAACTTCTATATGTGGAATTAATGAAGTGGTCCTACTATAGCTTGAGTTTTTCACTTTCCAAGTTCTTATTATCATTGGTTTTCATGACCTATTATGATTTCTTAAGCCATTGCATTTTCTTTTTATAGATTATTTTCCACTTCGATAATAGAAAACCATCCAAATTGTAGGACTGGAGTGACCTCTGGAGACCTGAACTTGCTGGAAAAATTTCAATGGTTGACTCTCCCAGGGAAGTTGTTGGTGCAGTCTTGAAGTACATGGGAGGTTCATATAATACCAAAAATTTTGCAACACAAATTAGTGGTGGTCGAGATGCTGTCATTCACAACCTGACTGCTCTCCAGAGACAGGTTCTTCTGTTGAACAATAGATGCACATTTCTCATCATTACCTTTCTCATGATGATGTTGTGTTCGAGTTGAAACTGCTTCCTTTCTTTTCCCTCTTTGGTGTACCTTTTTTCTCATAGTAAATATATCATTGCAATTTGTAATCTTGATTACTTAACTTCCTTGGTCTGTGAATGACGAAATTCATGATTTCTTTATTTTAATGTGACTTTTCATTACAGGTTATGGCCTGTTATTCTTTTTTGCACATTTTATTGTTTTTTAGACCAAAAAAACTTTACCTTCCGTCCTTGTCTTTGTTAAAAACCATATTTTGAGTGCATCTGCATGTCCCTGTTTATTTTGGGGAGCACTCACTCTTGCATCATTTGTCTTTGTGGCCTATTACATATTGACAATTTAAAACATGTAAATTCTGGAGAATGCGTTGCCTTTGTGTTCACTAAAAGCTTACCAGACGTGAAATTTCTGTTGAATATTGGCATGATTCCTCTTGCATCATGTCAAGTTTGAGGGAAAGTGTCAGACATTGTATTTTTAATGTACATATGTACATCTATCGTTTCTTATACCTAGGGGTATTTTTATCTTATATCGTATAATAACATTGTATCAAGATTATTTAGTTCAGGTGTATTTTTCCTTTTAGCTGAGAAAGACACCTTCACTATTTCTGATTGTAACTCTGTTTGATATTATCAAATAGAACTGCAGAAGATAGTCCTCTTCTTCTCTCTCCATCTTGAACAGTCTTAAAAAAAGGAAGAAAATTCCAATGCACAAATATCTTGCTTATGGACAATCAGCTTTTATGCATCATATGACAGTGAAGCAACATTCATTTACACTTATGTCCATAAGGATGAACTTTGCATTACCATTGAGGGTTCAACTGCTGTTGTTTTTGTAACAGAACCTCTTTGATTACATGTGTAAAGTAGACCAACTGCTAGATCTCAAGTGCTTCAGTTTTTATCATTTGATGCATGTGGTTGGCGAAAGGGAATTTTCTTTGCATGGAATTTGTTGCTTCACATGTCACTTAGTGTTGATTTTGCATTTTCTCTTTCTTTTCTTCTTTCTCTTGAGAGAGAGAGAGAGAGAGAGAGTATATGGCATTCTTAAATGCCATTAGAGTTATGAGAAAGTATGGAATGTTAAAATGCTCCACAAGCATGATAAGTTCATGGTAACTGTTCTTGCCAGTATGTTGGTTGTGTTACTAACCTATCTGGTTTATCCACCTGGAATGGTTTCCATACTGTGTGGATTGTTGGGGTGGCACTTGTGTCTGGTGGCTGGATTTTTATAGGTTCGTCTGTTCGACAGTGTCCACTATCTAAAGGCGCTTGGAGCTGGAGAGGTTTGGGTTGCAGTTGGATGGAGTAGTGATATCCTTCCTGCAGCCAAACGCTTGTCAGATGTGGCAGTGATTGTTCCTAAATCTGGAACCAGTTTGTGGGCAGACCTGTGGGTATGTGTCTCCATCATATATGTCAATTTTTAAGTTACGTTGTCCTTTGGATTTGATTTCTGGATATGAACGAAAACAGATGAAATCCCTTAGGATTAGGATAATTTAGACATCTTTTCGTTTGCTCCTATCAACTACTCAATGATTGACACAGCAATCAGTAAGTCTAATTCTCATTAGTTGAAGCCCAAATATCTATGAATGAAGAAAGACTTCAACCTAATTAGTAATTTGTCTTCTGTCATATGATGCTGTTGTTAAATCAACTTGCAAGCATTAGCTCTGGATTACCTCTGCCCCGTCTTCATTGGACTTGTAGTTTGTGGCTTATGTTATGGAATGTCTCTGCTTTACTGCACACATGCACGTCCTTATACCATCAAAGATGCACATAGGAGAACTTGTTTTGTACATTAGATATCCTTTTTCTGCATATTTGACTCCAGTTGGCAACTACCAGTCTGAAATTTTTTCAGTTAAAGATGGATATTCTGTCTTTGATGTGGCAGGAAAGCTCGGATACTAGAGAAGCAGGTATGGTAATAAGATCATAAAAAAGCAATCTGGATCAAGAATCTGTTACTAGAATTAACTAATGCGTGCAATCAGCAGTGCAATCTGTTATTGACTATATTGAGCTAAATTGTGATCCTGATTTATATAAATATATTGTGATCAGAATAAGTATAATTAGCTAAATTGTGATCAACATAAGAATCAAACCGAGAACAAGATGACTATTAACTTATCTCTGGGGGCTTGATGCTGATCCTAGTCTGTTTAAATACGAATCATCTTGGTTGACAACTGTGCAAGTTCTTCTCCCATTCGCTGTCAATCATGGTGGCTAGTCTGCTCAATCTATTTCAGGCTATTCCTGCTGCAACTGGCTTGGCTACTGAGCAGATTGGTGGACGTGTTCGAGGTCCATCCCCTCTTGTTCACCAGTGGTTTGAGTTCTGCCTACAAGCTGCAAGAGGGTTGCCTTTCCAGCAGGAAGTTATTCCTGGAGCCCTGGCTTCAAGCCTTGGAGACACTTCTCTAACCAAAAGTCTGCAGTATGTGTACAATGATAAACCTCAACTGGAAACAAATCTTATTGCTGGAATGCCACCTCCTGAAATTCTGGAGAGATGTGAGTTCGTAGAACCTTTACCAGAGACAACATTCAAAGATTACAAGCAGTTGCTGAATGAGACACAAAAACCCGGCATAAGTTGGATCAATTATATATGCAAATACATTACTGGAAATGTTGAAGCTTCTGGTGCGAAGCTGAGATCAAGTTAACCGTGCAATTGATTATTCAATTTCAGTAGCTTTTGCTTTTCCTTCAGGGTCGTTCAGAACAAGGGATCGGGTTATGCAGAACCACTGGTACTTCTTTTGCCATTTTGCATGCATGACATTACTGAAATGAAGAAAAGCTGAGTTCTCTTGCTACTTCCCTTGTGCTGTATGCCTCTTTAGTATTGGATATCTATATCCAAAAATCTGGCTGAGGTCTCTTCATGCTTCTGATCGTGGATGCTATCTGCAGCAGTCTCAGTTAAGCCAAGTTATGTTGTTTGCCAGTTGACTAAATATTGGACTGGGTTCTCTTTGAAACTGAGATTCTTGCTCGAGAGTTGTATTCGTTGATGATGTGCATTCCACTGCATACCATCATCAGGTCTTCCATTCATCTTGAATTTGATTCTTGACATAATTTTGCTTGCATTATTATGGAAAAACTTGAGAAAAAAAAAAATTTAAGTGTCGGAAACAGAGAAAACCTTCCTGTAGTCACAGCAAACCTTCATGTTGCCAGTTTTCAGTGATGATCTGAGATGAAATTCTATGGTGCTATTTCTTTTCAAGTTGATTCTGTACTACTTATTTTTCTTGGAAGATGGATGGTACAATTTAAAATACTTATCCCTTTGTCAGATTTTTTAAGTGATGAGGCATAATGACAGTATGGAGTTGTGATAATCAACATTATTGTAGATTAACGTGTTTTATATCAGTTTGTTGAAGCGATGAGTGGGTCAAATAGCGTGCAGTCGGTCCTCTTTTCTGTTTAATTTGTAAATGCATTCCTAAGGTCCAACGTTAGTTATGTCCATGCCTTCATGAATATACATTTGGTTTGACAGATGATTTTGGCCTAACTTTGTGAGATGACTGCTTTGATGTAATACACCAGTTACTAAATTTTCTGGTTCAAAAACCATTGATTTTGGAGGAATGTAATGTCTTTGCCGGAATACTGACAACATCTTGAGACCACCATCACCATCAACTACACTTGGTAAACGTTACATCCTTGACATTTCTGAAACAAGTCTTCTTTCTTTAACGTGAGTCCTGCTGGGAATGCTTGCGTCTAAAAAATATTTTTCTGCAAATGCTATTAATTTGAAAAATAGATGCCACAATGACCTCATTTGAGGTAGAAGCAACTAAAAATTCACCAGTTTCTCAGATGGCACAGTGAATCTGTGGGGACTTCATCTCAGAATTTTAAAATGTTAGGGAAGGTGCAAGTTAAAGCAGGTCGCCCACCCTAGGAGTGGCTTTCGTCTGTTGGAAAACAAAGAGGGTGGTCTACACCTCTTTATCTGAACAAGCGATAGTTATACCTCTTTATCTTTAGTTGAGATAGTAACGAGAATTTTGCGACATTAAAGTGCCTCATATCTTAATAAATCATATGCCGTATTTTCGTATGCAGATTCCTTCAGGTGAGGAGGATGTTAACAAGCCACCATCCAAAGAAGACCCGGCCCCCTCCCTCCACTCCTCGTTCCTCTAAAGTCCTTGGCCAGACCTACATGGGATACAGTGCCCCTTCAACTTGAGTGTCACTGATGTACAAAAGTAACACGTGTACAGCTAGAACCAAGTAGGCTGGCACCCCGGGTAAGCCTTGTCAATGCATGCACCCATGGTTCAGGGCGTCAATCCCTGGTACAAGCCAAAATGCCGTTGTAACTTCAGGTAAAAAGGTGCACCAGAAGATGTGATTTCTCTTCAAGCTCATTCATTTGGAAAAAGAAACGAAGTAAGAACATTGAAACCCAACAAATCAGCCTATTTTTCCGGTCGCGAAGTGTCCTAATGTCTGGTAAGGTCGTAGCAAACTACCACTTGAAAGGAAACTGGCTTTTGAAATTCGGAACTCTTAACAAAATCTTATTCGACTCCAACTTTCATTGTATTCAAGGTATCTTAGATCCCATTTGAAAGCCGATCTCTCGTTAAAGATGAAAACCTGTTAACAAACAGTTCATGATAACGAACTAAGCCCGTAACAAAGCTTATAGGAGTCAAAGCCGTGCCAGGCAGCAGACAAGACAAGACTCATCTCAACATACTAAGAACGAGCCAAGCGTTGCTCATAAACTTGAAGTGGAGCACTTCATAGGCAGACATCCAACAAGTGGCTTGGCTCACCTCCAAGTCCTACACCTGATACATGCTTCCCAGTCCAGATATCTAAACTCTATAACCACTGATCAGAATAGAAAATTTTAGATGCCACATAACTTTTTCAAAAATTGAAACATCATTCATGATTTTTACAAGAAACTTCAGTTGGGCAAGGACAGGTATCAACAAAACTTTTCTACTTGGTCGGTGACATGGCAGAAGTTTGGCATCTAGCCAAATTATATTTTGCATCTCTCGAAATGAAAATGTTTTGTCATTCAAAAGGATCATATACATCTCATATTCTCCTCTACTTGGGCAGTTTTGAGTTGAAGGGAAACTAATAAAAGAAGATGGAACACCGAACACTGGAGAATACAAGCTCTAACGGACTAATACTATTGTGCTTCGTCTCTTCACAAATTCGTATACATGAACCGCCTAGAGTCATCAACAGCAATTTGTCAACAGCAATTTCACTGGCAGACGTGCTCGATCATTTTCAATCTCCATCTCTCATAAGCAACATTGACGTATCTTCCCAACGGGTGAAGCTTTTGGACAGGGAAAAAAATCAAAGAATGAAAGAATGCAGTGCGGAATCCAGACCTCCTGCAGCTGCATGATCTTTTTCCGTTTCAAAGTGTGGGGAATTTACAGTATCTCGAGTATTTGCAACCATGCCTTCGGAGTTACTCTGAATCATAAAAATCACTAGGACAGGGAGTCATCACTTCGGATTCTAGAATTTGTACAACCCTGTGCATCGTTGGACGATCCTCTGGATTTGATGATACACATTGCATGGCAATTAATACCAGAGCGTCCAAGCTTTCTGGCTGCACCCCTTCACAAGATGGATCAGCGATCTCCCTGAGCTTGCTCTCAGATGCTAACAAATTCAACTGCAATGAGAAACTTTATGGCATAAGTTCAACTAGATGTGGACAAACCCATGTGAATTGCTACAGAAGTTAATTTATGGCAACAGTAAGGAGAACTCAATCTGAGAATCTGCTAAGAAAAAATGATGAATGTTCCAAAATAATGGAGGTACGTCATGGGTTTCAATCCTGCAAGTGGATGCCCTGACACAAGGCTAAATCTGGACATGCACTCTGAGGACCAAGGCAGTGAAGGTGTGGTTTGATATGTACGTGTTCGTTTTGGTTGCCAATGTACTATCGATCAACATTGATAGCAATTTGCATTTCCAGTATTCCATAAGTAGCCGTGTTTTCTGTTACTATTATTGGTTTGCAGATTAGTATCTCATAATTTATTTGCATTTTTTTTCTCTTATTGTTATTAGTTGATAAATTATGTATTTGGTATTTTATCCTTTTTTATTTTTAAAAAACAATTCCCGTGAAGCTTATGTGTTACACTTGGCCTTGCTTCATTATCTTCACCGGCTTCAAGTTTTTCCACAACATTACTTTTTGGGAGTAAACAAGAGACACATGTTACTTCTACTCCTAACCAGTGATTAAATTGTCCATACAAATCAGAATTCAAAGGATCCACATTGACAAGCTATACATGATTCCTATTTTGTTCATTACTCTCACAGCAGATGATTCACATCTTAATTGAGAAAGACGCTATCACTGGAGCTAGTCCCCTCCAAGTATGTATTGCTAGAAATCAAATCCACAAAATAAGTAATTAAGCAGGTAAACATAATGAATCAAAACAGAGACACATACCCAGCCAACAATATTAAGACCTTTCTCAATGAATGATGAATCTGTAGGGCGCTTCCCGCTCAACACTTCAAGCACAAGAACTCCAAAACTGTAAACATCGGTCTTCTCAGTTGCTCTGCCACTGTTTATGTACTCTGAGACCCCAATTGTCAGTATCAAAACCATAGTCAATGCCATTAAAGATAAAGACTAAACAAGTGAACCTAAGAACTCATGGAGCTGCAGAGTATTAATCAGAACCAGAACCAGAACCAGAAAATATTAATCATGTTTCAAGAATATTTTGAATTTAGGAAGATGTTGAACAGAGACCTAGCAGTTCATCAATAGCACATGATAAATGCATTCTCCATGGTCCAGTTACAATGACTTGAATGACTAGAAAGCTTAACCACAAAACCAAAAAGTTATAGTCAATCTTAACTGGCAAGATGAATAGATATCAACAGTATGCCTAACACCCTTCCGTATCCTCTATATCCCATGTTTTTTAGCCTTTGAAATGTGGAGTGTCGCTGCCGTATAGTCTTACACTCAAACAAGGAAAAGCCGCTGAACATTAACCATAGGCTCCCTTGGTAATATAATGGAAAACAAGCATGTCAAATAATGACAAAATTGACCAACAGTGACTAGTTTCAGAAGGTCCGGGTACAATTAATCATAGATTATTATTTATTGCATTCACAGAGATAACATTATTGAACACGATTGCATTAGGAGATTAAGTTTGTTAAAAAAAGAGAATAAGCAGACGGCCAAAAACAAAAAGGTCCTTAGGAGAAAAATAATGAAAGAAGAAAAGCAAGCAACCTTAGATTGACTTTTCGGTCTCGAATTTCTTCCAAACTGAAATACTAATAAGAAGCATGTCCAAGAAATAAATGAGGAAGCTAGACCCCCCTTTGCAAAGCAGGTTAAAAATCTCCACAAGAATGTAATGTATAAATCGCGCTAACATGAGAAACAAGCAAAAAACTCAGAAACATTGTTCTGTTAACAAGAATGTTCAATTGTGCATTTGATGCACACCAGGATCATTAGCTTTATATATATATATATATATACTCTCTCTCTCTCAGAAGTATATATGGAAATAATTAAGGTTACCTATAATATATGAATTCTATCCACTAAAGCACATGAATGACAATATGACGTGCTGGATCTCTCTATAAGATCATACCTGGAGCTAAGTAACCAAAAGTCCCAGCAACAATAGTTGTTATATGGGATTCTTCATCCTCCAACAATTTGGCAAGGCCAAAATCAGAAACACGAGCTTCCAAGTTGCTATCAAGTAGTATATTGCTCGATTTGATGTCACGATGAATAATTCTAGGAGAACAATCATGGTGTAAGTAAGCAAGCCCTTTTGCAGCTCCCAAGATAATTTTTACACGTGCATCCCAGTCCAGCTGCTCAGATCTTTCTGCATGGTGCAAAATTTCACAGTTATAGATAAATAGGTACATAAATATTAGTATGCCGATCAAACAATGCAATTCCCTTCAAAACTACATCAAGGAGGTAACATGCATACACAGTATGCCATTCATGACAGGTAAAGCCAAAACAGGCAGGTAAGCTCAAAACCACAAGATACAAGGCAGAAACTAATCTTTCCACTGTTTAGCATTAACATAACATTTTCTTTTAAAATTTCCAAACAGTACTGCAATAATTTCATCATGTAACAAAGATTTATTACAATACCAAGCAATATTTTCAGGTGTTATGCCACAAAAATCTTCTTGAAAAAGATGACAAATGTAAAAGAAGAGCCTTTCTTGCTTTCTTTTTCCTTGAAGCTTGACACAACATTTTCAAAAGAAAGGTGTTACATATACACCATTTTGAGGTACTTTAGAACAAAGGTCAACACTGGTATTTCCACGACTAAGCTTGTATCTATAGACTAGACAAAGATACGATACAAACACAACCCTTCATTATAACAAGCAGTTGTCTCTGCAATGTGGTGCTTGAGATTATTTCGTGGGAGAATTTTGCCCGTGTATGACAGGAACATAGCACACAAGAATGCCCATCATTCTAAAATGCAAAGTTCTTGGATCCCCCAAATCGTAAAGATACAGCTTTCAGACTTTTTCTTTCTTCAAGAACAGAGAAACCAATTGTAGCAAACCAGGCAGCTGGTTTACCCTCTTGTTCCCACCATTCCCCACCACCCCACCACTCCTTTGAACAGTATAGTACTTTAGTGTAACCCTTGAACCCCCACTTTTCACCTTAACAGTGTTGGAAACCATGACCAGCAGTGTACAGGCCAGGCTCCCAAAGAACCATTCCAGAAACACTCTAGAAATGAATAATTACATGTCATATTAGCCCGAACCAATACCAGTTCCACAAAATACCTCATGAATATACAGGCTTCTTCATTATTTGCACTAGGAATTGCACTCCAAAATCTTTCCCACTGGAATTAAAACTTCCAGTTTCTTGTCTTCCACAAGCAGGAAAACAGAAGCTCTAGACAGAAACTTAAGTGAAAGCTGGAGGATATGTTATCTAAGTTTTGATTCATGAAATTGACTATGGAACAACTTTCATTGCTATTTAATATAATTATTTTACAAAAAAAAAAAATCGAAGCAATAATAGAAAGAAAAAGAGATGGTTGCCTTTCCATGAAGAGCAGAATGAACATCACAAGCATAATTGAGCAGAAGGCCTACTGTCAACTAGTATATATCTTGGCTATATAACATGCCTATCTTCCAAGCAGGAAGACAGAATTTCTTGACTTAAACCTACAGAAAAACTGGAACAAATCCTGATTCTTTGTCTCACAAGTTTTCATTCATGAAAAGGACAACGGAACTTTCCTTGCTACATGATATATTATTTTAAAAAATCAGAGTTTGAGGCATTAATAGAAAGAAAAAGAGATCGACTGCCTTCTGCATAAAGATCAGAATGAACATAACAAGTAAAATTAAGTAAAATTGATGTGTAAGGTTTATCATCAATTACATATCATGACTCAGAAAATAAAGACCAAACAAGATTCCAGGAGAGGTGTTTCTAGGAAGAGATTTTGCCTTACCATGAAGCACTTCATCCAAGTTTCCACCAGGTAAGAAATCATAGATCAGTAACTTTGAAACAGAAGACTTGCAATATCCACGTAAATTAACCAAATATCGATGTTTAAT
The DNA here is from genome assembly GCA_011799765.1 of Nymphaea thermarum. Lineage (NCBI taxonomy): Eukaryota > Viridiplantae > Streptophyta > Magnoliopsida > Nymphaeales > Nymphaeaceae > Nymphaea > Nymphaea thermarum. The sequence continues at coordinate 27,816 of JAANDH010000019.1, read as the reverse complement.
GCTTCCAAGGATTTCAAGCTCCCTCTCGAAAAATCGATCCAAGCCTTCATAAGTTTTAACAATCCTTTTCAATGCAAAAACATTGCCATCATCCATTGAAAGCTTGTAAACAGTTCCAAACCCACCAGAACCTATAATATTTTCATTGTTCAACAGTTCTATTTTCTTCAGTATCTCTTTTGAAGAGTATGGGAGGTCACCATGAAACATGACAATAGATGTTCCTGAAACAATAAAACTTGTAAAATGGTAGGTATGATTTGTGAACTATTAAGACAAAAGTCATCCAAGTCACAAAATTCATGCCATTGAACACCAGTAGAATGTTTACCTCCATTGACATCAATAGCAAGAGTTTTGTTGCTTCTACCAATTCTTTTATAGAGAAAACAACCCCAGAAGCACATAAGTGCAACTAGAAGTAATGCACTGACTGTCGCAAAAACACTGATAGATAGACGAGCTGGGCCACTTTTCTTGCCTGTCCCTTGGTTACTTGCTGAAAAACATGCACACTTTATATTATCAGTTTAAAGCTTCACATGGGCAACCAATATTTGAAACTAAATTGATAGAATCAAAAGCAATCACAATCTCCTCAGTTAGAAAGCTCTATGCAAAGTTGCTAACAATAAAATGTAGCAGACAACCCTGTTATACCATGGAACTGCTAGTGCATCAAGATGGCAAAAAGGAATCATTGTCTTCATTTGTCTGCAATTCATGCAGATGCAAAGTTCACAAGATGTCCACTGCCATGTGCCTCAACCTAGGTTTCGTCTAGCCAGGACAAATACCATATTCATCCACAAACATACTTATCTGTTACAAATTAACAAGCACTACAGCTCCAAAATATATAGAGCCAGTGACAGTTAACCCTAACCCTAAACATAATATATATATATATATATATATATATATATATATATATATATATATATATATATATATATATATATATATACACACACATATTTTATTTATTTATTTATTTATATGTATATATGTCTGTATAGTCCTTAGATTTGGCTGTTCTAGATGTGGTCTGCCTAATTGCTGTTCAGCCTTTTTGATAATTTTTAAGATCAGCTTTACAAATTTAACTATGCAGATGGATGAGAAAAATAAAAAAAATTGTAGGATGCAAGAACAAATTGATGTCTACATCTGATTTAATAAAGGTTTGAAGACTAATGGTCTTTAAGATTAATGGCCTTACCTTTCTCAGTTCATAAAATCCAATCCAGGAATCAAATTTTAGTTCTTTTTTTTTTTTTCCTATACACATTCCTAAACATCTATGTGGTCAAATTTTTAAGAAAGCACTTAAAGTTAACCAGAGAGTCAACTGCCAGGAAAATATAAAGAAAGAAAAAAAGAGAGAAAATTTTTTATTGTAATGTTTACTTTATCTAGTTGGGCAGGCATTTCCAGCTTTCATGGTGCTTTCAGTCATTTCAAATGAATCTAATCATATGGATGAATGTTTACATGCCAAAAACTATCGGAGGTAAAAAAGAAGCACAAAAAAAAAACTGATACACAAAACAGATATTTATAAAGGCGTTGAGATTGGTCTAAGCTTTGTTGATTCCTAAAATCCAATCTGCATGTCAGATTTTTTTATTCTTTTAATTCCAACAATTTTGGGATGTAGTGAGCCCATTCCTATGGATAACTTCGTCAAAAAAGATCGAAACTGCTAGACTGAAGGATGGACTTTACATTTGGAGATGGCATAATTGAGTTACCCATGTTATTGTCTGGTAAGTCTTAAAGGAAACTTGTAACATAACCAAGCCACTCTACTGCAGCAACCTGGTGAATCGTGAATCAGCACACTCTCAGTCACCAGATTATATAACTTTGTCTTGAACCAAAAATTCATTCGCCAAAATATCTGATAACAAATATGAATGCAAACTTGTTTAAGCTAAACTCTGATAAGTTGGACTATGCAAAATCCAAATCCAACCCAAGTCAATCCGATTACGTTAGGCTAGTATTATCTGAAAAATCGTTTACTTCTATTTCTAACCTTCGGTGCCAAAAAATCCGACTAGTCAGCTTACTGGTCTGATTAGCTAGTTAAGTCAGTTATTGACCCACCAGTTTTCCAAATCAGTGACTATCGGTCAGACTAGTCATTTAGACAACCTACCCATTGGTTAGTTGACTAATCCCTTATCCCCATGTATGTTCTTTGCATCAAATTGTGAATATATATGTTAATGCATCATTTCCATATAAATATATGTACATCCTTAGTTTATAGCCAATCAACTTGGACCAAGATGGACAGACTAGTCCTGATTACTGATTAGACCTTTTAGGGTAATAAACTACTTGTGTCTGACTTTTTGATCTTGACAACCTAGCTCCTAACATGGTTTCATAATTCTCATTATTACTTTATTACATCAATCATTTATGGTCATGTCACAAAGTAGCTCATTCTCGTTGTTGAAAAATATTACCATTCACCTTCACTTTCTCTCTCAAAACAAGTTATGATGTGTGGTCTGCAACATTGATTTATTCTTCTCCAATCCTCACTCCTTATGAATTGCTTTACCCTCCTCAAGAAGGTGAATTGCCAAGTTGATCTTGACATACTAAGACACCTATAGCGTCCAACTGTGGTCAGCAATCATGAACTTAAAATAGAAAATGAGAACAGATTCACGTACATGGAATCTGACAGTAGATTTAGCCATCTGCCAAGTAAATATTTTGTGGTTCTGACATTATCACTGTCAGTTGGACTAATCCAACAATTCCCAATACGGGT
>JAANDH010000019.1:0-24922 GCA_011799765.1 Nymphaea thermarum | reverse complement strand
GAAGCCATATTCAACACATAAAACAAGAAACCTTTGATCTGTGTATAAAAGTAAGCTGTACCTGCAGCAGGAGGTCCAGAGTCTGCAGGTCCTCCAGGCTCACTTTTGCAGGCTTCACCAATTTGTATCCCACACAAGTTGCGGTTCCCAACAAACCTATTTCAGAGAAGATTGAATTAGAGAGTAACTGAAAAAAAAATTGAATTCATGAGGTATAACCATTAAGTAAATATAAATTCTAGTTCTGTTCTCTTGAGGCTAATGGTTGCCTCTTGCTTTATTTTAGTAATTGGCCAGTTGAGCGAAAACAGAATCACTTGCTTGTAAGTTGTAACAAAATCATGAATTCACTTTGATGGCAAAACAAGAATAAAAGATCTCGTATATGGCATACTTATTGTTTCCAGAGGGAGATAATCTAATATTGAAGATAGAATAATAAACCATAAAGGCTCAGAATAGTCACAAACAAGCTTCACATATGTTTCCACACAGTAGCTGACAGTTGCAAAACTAAATGATCCCTTCAAAGGCTGAACAGGACCAACAAAAGAAGAAACTATCCTCCAGGAAATAAGTTTTCTACTCACACACATACAGAATCACAGATACACATGGAGTCACACAACACAACTTATACACACAAGCAAAAAAATGTGATGCACAAAGCAAGAGCATTAAAAAAAAAAAACCTTATCATGAAAATATCCACAATTTATCCTGACAATAGCTAGCCATACTTTTACAATGTATTTTTAGCATATATTTTATTCAGCACAGTTTCTAATAACTGAAACCTTACAAAAACCACGTACTGGAAGGAAAGAGATTCACGATTCTTATTCATCAATAGTAAAATCACTATAGATTTCAATCATATATATATTATCAAAGGTAGTCCCACCAAATAAAAAGAAAAGCTACTATAGAGGCTAAAGGTACATTTTGATTCAGCTATAGGATGACACTTCCTTCCACTTACAAAGGAATGAAATCAATACACCCCATTGGAGAAGAAAATAACTAAAGGAGATTTTCAGCTTATCTATTTTGGATGAGTTTCTATTTTTCTATACAGGGAGGTGGGTAATAATGAAATTATGGTTACTTCAACTTTCCGAATAAAATGGGATTGTGTGAAGGGGGACATTGAGTGAACTTGCAGGGAGAAACAAGCCACACTGAAATCCTTAACGAATAATAAGGTAATATAATGAAAAAACTATTTACTAAATAAAGACTGTTATTGGCCTAAAAGAGAGGGTTTGATAAACCGTTTAACCTAGTTGCTTCCCACAACTGGGACTTGCTCTTTTTTTTTTTTTTTTGCCAATCAAAAAATTGAAATTTCAATCATTTCTTATAATATTAACTTATTATTCTTTAAAATTTAAATAGCTTGCTTATACCTTGCAGTTTTCTAGAGTTTGACATCACCCTTCACCAAATCTCATTTGCTTGGGGCATTGAAGCTGTCCTAATTACAATGTTTCTAAGCCCCTATATAAAAAGAGAAATCACTCAAAATAGTTGTTGCTCATTAAATCAATAATCTGAAAATATTAATTAGCTATTTTCTTCTCCAATGAGGCCTAATTATTTTCATTCCTCTAAAAAATTAAGTCCTAGGTCTTACCCCTATAGCGAACCGATATGCAAATTTAGCCTAAAAAATAGTTTCTCTTTTTAATAAAAATAACGTCATCATTTTTATGGCCTGTTTACTACTATAAATTTTGTTAAAACTTAAAAGAATACTTCAAACAGTTTTCAAATTCGAGAACCATACCTGTAAATACTTTCCCACCCGCTAGGGTGACTTTCTAATAGTGTAAGATTTTTGTTAGGAACATGACTAGATACATCCTAAAAGTAGGACTAAATATTCTTGGAATAAACTTTATATATATATATATATATATATATATATATATATATATATATATATATATATATATATATATATATATATATATATAAATTCCTATTTTTTTTCAATATTTGGTATGAATTTAAAAGATTATGACAATGACAATTTTTTTCTTAACAATATTCTTCCATTAGTGTGTGTGTGCGTATGTACTCTACAAGCGCTTATAGAAGGAAGCATTCAAGGCCTGTTACAAAATGACATAATCAGTATGCCAGGTTCTGAATAGAACTGCCATATAAAATTATTTGTAGTTTTATGTTTCAAATGCCAATGAATCTTTGACAATTACCTGCTTTTACGTCCTTATCCCACTTGGAAAGTCATATTCAAATAACTGTTCCCAGACATTAGCTTTTTCATTGTACAAACATAAATCAACTAGAAAGCTGACTAATTAGACTCATTAAGTGGGTGTGTACTAATACCTGCTTCTCCATATCATGTTCAATGGTAAGTCATCACATCCATTGAAATTGTATGAAGGAACGATCCATAGTTGAAAGCCTTTACTATCTCATGTTTGCTATGCTTTAAGGAAAAAACAGTATAACAGCTTATATGATCAACTGGAGCACGTTTCATATCTTTTACTTTTGAAAAGAAAAGGGGCTCCAGTGACCTCGCACTAATCTACATCTTCATTACCTCTTTTGGATGGTGCAACTATGACGTTGTACATATAAACGTGAAATCAATGGACCTCCTTTTCAAGCAATGTAATATTTCATCAATAAAACAGACAAGAAGATCCCAATCGGACTAAAATTACTTACGATTCTTTTGCGAAATTTCTGAGAACACCTCCCGTTGGAATTTTGCCCACCAAAAAGTTGGTCGAGAGGTTGCTGCAAGAAATTCACCAGATAGCAAGGCATATAAGATTACCACTAAATGGAGAGCGAATGGACTGTTAGAAGGGTACTTACAGCTTTGAAAGTTTCGCTAAGTTTTCAAGTGATGTAGGAATAGATCCACCAAGACTGTTGCTTGAGATATCTCTGGAATCAGAAAAACAGAAATTAGAAAATAATGGAGATCATTCAATTCAGCAGTCTCTCCATATGGTTCTGAAAAGGAAGAATAACAGTTTCATTGTACTCTTGTGTGTCCAAACCTAGAAGTTCAGATATCTGGATTGTAGATGAATGGTAATCTAACTAAAAACAAAGAAATGAACATATTCTTCTTAGATAAGCAGTACAAGATATCTCAACTCAACTCACAGAGTTTCTAGGTTCAGAAGGCTTCCAAGTTCAGGTGGGATTGATCCACTCAAGAAGTTGGCTTGCAAATGCCTTGCAAAGAACAAAAGATAAAAGAGATATTGATTAACCAGAGAATATTGAATCTAACATGCCACAAAATAAAATATCAATACATGGCAAGGACCACATTCTAGAATTATATTAGAGAAACTTAATTAAGAGACAGTTTACAAGCTCTGCTAGCAAAGTTTAACCAACGTTATCAGGCTATATATGCCAAGCACAAAAAAGCATTTCATGCTTTTTTTTATTCATTTCCCAGAACTATGTGTTCTTTAACAATTACCACAACATGTAGTCAAAGAAACCTTGCCAGTCTTACAGCTGTGTTCAGCGGCTACAGGAGCAGATAGGAAATGTGTTTAGCAGCACAACTCTGCATTTCCGGTTTAAGGAAATCAGTATGCTTAATGATGCTACACAGACAGATAATGCTTACTGCAAGATTGCTACCTAATGAAATCTCTCAAGAAAAAGCTTAAACGGCAAAGGAGTAGTGTGGCCGTTGGTAAGAGTATTCCAGGTTCGTCCCCATATTTGGCCAGCTATTGTCTATTTCCTAGAGGGTGTGACCACATTTATTATTTTGTCGACTATCAGGGACTGGGTTGAGCTATGTGCCTGTATTTGGATACAACACATTATCACAAACTACAATTGAAGGCTAATGTTGTGGTTGCAGATAACCACTTGCAAGGAATCCACAGTTATAGAGATTTAAAACTATGTCACTTGAACATGACTAAAAGGCAGCTACACCTGTGCTGACACTTCGAGAAACAGGTGTGGACATGGGACGCAGTCAAAGACATGCCAGATGGGGTCATTGCACCTTGTGCCATTTCGTCTGGTTTAAAACTTAAGGAACTTTTACAGGGACCAATTTTTTTCTTTTTTCACAAGTGTTCCTCAGGGCAGCAACTCAGAAGAATCAATTGTCCACGTCCCAGCACCCAAGCTTTTTGAAATTGTTTAGCACCCATACCCATGTGACATAGATCAAAATTATGGATCTATTTTTGGGTTCACCAATTTCATCAATTGAATAATCTGTGATCCAACAAATTCAGTACTTACAACAAAATAAAAACAAGTTATAAATGCAATAACAAGATAACGGTAACTATGTGAAAAAGCATACAGAATTCCCACTGGGAAATATGTCACATTGTAACGTGATTGTCAAAAGAAGACATGTTATGACAACAATGATAAACCAATACAAAAAGGTTCACGTAATTTGAAAATGATAAGAACCACATTCTAATAAGCAGTGTTGCAGCATCTTGCGAGACATAACATAACTATGAGGAAAAATGAAAATATACACCCCTTTTTCAATAGAAGGTACTTGAGACTTTTTTTTATTTGGTTTTTAAAAGCCCCTTTCCCTCACTTCTAAACACTCTTAGGAGTTGAGTGAAGAGGAACATTTATCTGTTTAAGAGAAAAAAAACATTGATTTGAAGGAAGACTTGTGCATGACAGACCAATCTTCGGTTGAAAAAAGAGGGTTTCCGATTTCTTTCACAGAAGGTATAAAATCTATGATTTTCACTTGTTCATTTTTGTTGATTTGTGAATATTAGTGTAGATTTCTATTGTTTTTTGAAAATTTCCATAGCTTTCTATTGTTTGTTGAAGATGTAGCTTCAAAAAATCCCACATGACAATGATGCACGGTGGTAAAGAAAATGATTGGTTGAAAACCATTTGCAAATGAATGATGAGTAGATGATATTTGATCTTTTTCATTGCTAATTTTATTCAACAACCAGTGTGATGTACAAGCGTTTAAACTTTAAACTCAATTCTTAATGTGTTATTAATTATGACAATATGATCATGTTATGTTAAATTGGTGAAGCTTCACTCATATAAGTCTATATTTATGTGTGACATGTTTTTTATGGAGAACATATTTTTCTTGATTATTTTATTTTTCCTTATTTTTTCTGTTTATTTATTTATTTTATTTTTTAACCTTAAAAAATAACTTGATGATACATTCAACCAATACGAGTTCAGACATACGCTTTACAACATTGCTAATAAGGTCAGGAAATTGGCCACAGACAAATGTTACTTATCATAAGTACAGATCCACAACAACAAGATGCACGGTGATGTACGTGCACATGTATTATGTACATATATACATGAAAATGTGCAGGAATGCCTATAAGACAATTGTATTGTGGACCAAAACACAATCTACCCTAATATGGGGGGGAATTTTTCCACTTGCAGGAGACAGATATGCTTCAGTGTCTATAGACACAAAACATCACCTTTAATGATCAAGCAGCTGGGCAAAAATATGTAAAAAGGTTGAGAATATGAAGAGCTTATTGGGAACAAGCTTGTTGCATGAAAGGAACAATCATATCAGAGATCAAAGCTGTGCATCATTAACTGGGAAAAGAATCCAACATTTGTCAAACACTTACATAGCTTTTAACTCAGTACAGTTTCCTAATTCTGAAGGAATTGCTCCATAGAAATTGTTGTCATGAAGAGCTCTGGAACATGGAAGCATCCAAACTGATAGGTTAATGAAGTCCAGTTGAAAATTAGAGTTTAAAGTTTAAACTTTCAAGTTACAACTACATCTCACATGAAGAAATATATAAGCAAATAATTTGTCAAAATTGAGAAAACATGTGCAATGTTTAACAGGAGACTCGCATAATGACAACTGCACCTAGGAATGCACTTCCTACACACAACAATAGACACTATTTGGTGGGCTCAAGCAGTGTTATCACTATCAGAATCGACTGATTCTATTTGATGGCCAATTAAAGAGTACTATACGTCAGTTTTTAGCTATTTTTAAAATTTTATTCCATTTTGGAAAGGTAAGAATAAAAAAAATCATGCTATTTTGATATCTAGATTGGATTCTGTGAGTAAAAGAATCTAAGGTCATTAACCTTAAACCCTTATAAAATCTTATCTACCCTTAGTAGTCAAAAACATTAGCTGGGCCTAGGCAGTCGACTTTCAAAAAGTCCTAAGCAGCACCAAGATGGTAAGTAGGCTAAGCAAAAGAAAAAATGAAGAGAAGAACAAGAACAACAAGAATGAGAAGAACGCAAAGAAAAAAGTGGAAAACAAGAAGAAAAAAAACAAAGAAAGGTGATGTTAGAAGGAAAAAATCAAAAGAAGAAAAGGAATTTTAAGTTCCTTTTTTAACCTGAGTGGGTAGGTGACCCAGCCTAGTAAAAATGGGTCGTCTCCTAAGGCCCAGCACACTTCTGAGTTCTGACTACCAAGGATCTTCATCTACATATCAATCAATCTTTTCATGGTTTTCTAAATCCTCCATTTTTTAACATTCGCATTTATTCATAATTTCATATAGTTGCATTTGTGAAGAACAAATTACGTTGCTGAAAATGGTGATACGATCCAGAAGGCCACATAAATAGATGCCATAGATATATATATATATATATATATATATATATATATATATAGGAAAGTTGGTAGATATCAGACCACTTGGGCAAGGGACAAACCAGACCCATTAAAATTAATTATTAAAAGTATTCTTTCTGCAATCTAAGCTTATAGATATGATCTTAAGAGTGATCTAGTGAGAAACATATATTAAGTCAGTAATTTTTCTACTTTAAAAATCTTCTTTTAATAATAAAAAATTGAACAGCTCTTATAACAGCAAAATTTTGATGGTAGAAAGTTCAATTTAAAAAAAAAAAATAACTTGAACTAAAACATGATTTATATTAAATTAGTGTTCACAAACACATTAGGATTTAGGACATTCAGATTATGTTTGAAACACTTTTTTACACAAATTTGAGAGGACTGGCTTTTATCCCTTACCCAAATGGCCTGGTATATCTATATATATATATATATATATATATAGAGAGAGAGAGAGAGATCAGCTAAAGGAACATACAGATATTGTAAGTGCTTAAGCTTCCCAAGTTCAGGTGAAATGTAGCCACTCAATCTGTGATACGGAAGGCGCCTGAAAAGGAAGAAAACAGCTGTCAGAACCTTTGACAAAGAAGCTTGATCAGATTTGATGGACCCCAAAAGAAAAATGAACAACTAAGTGTTACAATAAATTAAAATTAAGTAATGCAAGTTGATGAGTGGAAATTTTTGATATACACATGGTAATAGTTTCATCCAGTGTTGTACGTATCGTACGATACGGGGCCGTATCCTACGATACGTATTGTCGCGTTTCAAAAATGTGATACAATACACCACATGTATCGTACAGTTACGATACAGGCACCGTATCGTACGATACGGCTATGATACAGTTACGATACGGTTACGATACATTATGATACGGTTACGATACGTTACGATACGGTAATTTTTACTGATTTTTTTTATTTTTTTTAAGAATTTTTGATATTTTTTCTGATTAAAAAACAAAATACGATACGGTTACGATACATTACGATATTTTCCGATACAGCGTATCTTAAAGCCAGACCGATACGGCTTATGATACGCTTTTTACAACATTATGATCATTGAATGCCTTTAAGCAACTTATACAGCCTTAAAACAGAACAGATACATGCAAGTGATGTCGTTAAGCCAGTTTTTGAATCAATTAATCAAATAGGTTTCCAAAAAGACTCAAGCAATCAGCTGAATTGAGTCCAAATTGGAATACCTTCTGAATCAGACCAAACTAAAATTTGTAACCTTAGTTTAAAAATCAAAGAGTAAAAATAATAAAAAATAAGAAATTTTTGAAAGTTTAAAATTCAATAAAAAACATTAAAGAATTCCACAACACCATTGAATCTGACAGTGTAGCTAAGCAAAAAGGTACCAATTCGATTCAGTGGGCCAATTGAAATGATTTTAACACAGACGCAAGTCAATAAGCTGAAAATCACAAACATACACATGATAATCTTGTCATCCTTATGATCTTTGAATGTCTTTTAGGTAACTCCACAGGAGAATGTTATTGAAATTTGAATTCAACACAGCCATTGATGGTTGAACTCATAATATAACTGATATTTAATGGATCACATGGCCAACTGATTATAGCTTATATATATATATATATATATATATATATACACCTTGCACTTGTGTGATGTAGCCTTAAAGTTTAAGGACCTTTGAAAGAATTTAATGCAATTCCACAGTCCATATTGAATATATGGAAGGTGGATGCAGGTACTTCACCACTTGATTGGGTGATTGTGAATAATTTCAATAATGCTGATATCAAATACAAGTTCACCATCTGCAAATGACCATATCAAAAGCCAAACCTCATAATCTGCATACAATATGATATAGATTTAATGCTGTGACAAAGTGTTCATGTTACCACCAAAATCTTTAGCATAGAATCCTATAAGGCTATAACAAATGGTAGCAAAATCTTTAGCGATAGAAATCTATAACATAAAAGCATGAACAAGATGAAAAGGCATTTCCACTTACAAGGACATCACAGTCTTGGTTGAGTCACATTTAACACCTTGCCATCCACAAGGATCAGGATCCTCTTCGTTCCATTGCAAGAAAATGCCATCAGGGGCGATGACTGCAGTTTTAAATGCAAGGAGAGCCAGACCTGAAAGTTACAATGTTCAGCAACCTTACTACAAATACAAACATCAGTTCATCATCTCTGAAGTGCAGGCACAAGAAAAAGGCATGTGACCAACCATCAGGATTAATTGTGTTGGCCTTTTGCATCAGGATACAAGCCAATAGGGGAAGCAAAATTAGCTCTGGGCACTTCATTGCAGGAAAAGCAACTTCTGTTTCTCATCAGGCTCATGCTAGCGCCATATCTGTTGTGAGAAAAATTAATCAGCAAAGAAATATTGAACAATTTCCATTTAAATATTTATAATTGGCCCCAAAAACAGCAAGTGGAATAATACTACCACTGCATGAGGTAAGAAAGAAACTAGAAGGGCTACAGCTTCCCAATATTTCAGAAGATGTGACTTGTAAGGAAAAGGCTAAAAAGGTAAATTAAATAAGCATTGGGAGAAGGATTTTTCATCCTTTTTGTGCTAGATTCTCCATCTTATGCTATGCTAGGTGTGTACTAAGACCTTCTCGGGAAGCCATGATAACAAAAAAGTCTTTCCTTTTGTTTTCTGCAATTATGCTTTGGTTGTCCCTGTTGCACTTCTATTGTTGTATCCATTCCTGAGGGAAGCCAATATTCATGTCATGCTGATTCAGATTTCTACAGCATGAGAAGGAAAACGCAAGTGTCTAGAACCTAATTGTGATCACCTCTTCAGCATGGGATCCTAGGACCTATTATCCCTATAACCACTTCAAAATGGGAGCTTACAGAAAATGGAAAACCTGAGGGACCCCCAACCTTTTTTTTCTTCTCATAATTCAGTCAGACCTGGAACCCAGTTGGTGATTTAACAGCACAACAGTCAGGCATTCCTTACCACTAGACATATGCTGATGCAGGTTGTCTGGAAAGCATCACGAACAGAACTTGTGATCGTCAACAGTAGCATGGCAATAGAATCTACTGTTTCCTAAAGTATTTGGAGCACACATTGACGCACAACGACAGCAAAATCTCACCGACATTCTCTAACTGGAGGCACAACTGTTAATGCTAACCAAAACAAGCCATTGTTCAAAGGTGTTAATTACCACTTGCAAACCTATCGGTGATGTATAAAACACCAAAAATGCTGCACAACCAATAGAAGCGGATGCCACTAGCAAATGCATCAAAAGTCAAAACAACGCCTAAGGCATCTGAATTCAATAATTTCTTAAAGATTGTGGCCAGAAAACGCTGACAATGACTAAACGAAGAATGAAAAGAAGCAGACAAGCAAAAGCCCAGAACAAAACTCAAATGCAACCCAGCAGAACCTCCTACACAGAGATTCTACCCCAGGGGCAACAGAGTTACGGTCGAACTATACATGCACGTGGCTTTCCAATTCAAACCCAGGTAGCAAATGGTAGAAAGAAACGGAATGAATAAGAGAAAAAAAAAGTTAGGCAGAGGTTAAACTCACGAAAAATTGGAAAATAAGGAACAAAAGATCAGCATTCCCAAAAATTCAGAAGAAAAAAAATCATTCGTCGCAAGTAATTAAAAATCTAAAACCAGGTGAACACCCCAAAAAACCCTAAACCATGAGCAATCCACTCACAGAAGACTTCTGCCAAAACACAAAGAAATCGCAACAAGGAAAAGATCCGGGCAGCGAGAGACAATTCGCAACCATTCACATGGAACGACGAAAAAACAAACCTCCTGCAAAACCAATCCCACAGTCCAAACCCTTCGACATTGCCAAAACAATAACGGCGTAATCAGCAGCCAATAATTACGAACAAAGAAACGGAGCAGCGAACAGAGGAACAAAAACTAAAGCGAGGAGCCAAAAAGAACACGCAGAAACAACCAGAGATTAGCACAAGGGAAATGGAAGGGAAGTAAGGATTACCGCAGGTGAGATCTCAGTGGCATTGCAGTAATTACTCATCTCCGCTGCAAATCCGGGAAAGGAGCGAGGAGAAGCCCTAGATTTCTCCCGTCGCAGGCACCGGAGGAAGCGGTCGGCGAATCGAGGGGGAGAGAGCGAGAGGAGGAAGAGGACGAGTAATCATTAGAGAGAGAGAGAGAGAGGGAGAGCGAGGGAGTGTGCGTGTGTGTTGTGTATGTTCTTCGAATTTAAGGGAAGAGGAGGCCGTTCGACCAATGGGGAGTCGTCGTCGCTCGCTCGACTGTACGGACTTCCACACGAGCGACCGACGCTGGCCTCGCTCTCTCTCCCTTCTCCCTCTCTGCTGCCCTGCTCTTTCCTGGCTTCCTTGAATAAATCAATAATTAATTAATTAATTAAAAATTGGTGAGAACGGGGAAACAGTACTGGAGAGAGTGAGAGAGAGCCGTGACACGTGTGCACCGATTCCACAGATGCCCCATCCCTTTCTGCAAAATGACAAAGATATTTTCTGCCAAAAATTACCTTGAGGTTCTCCGCTTTTGCTTGGAATGTCAGAAAAGTACTCGCACGTTTTGGATTTGTCGATTTAATTGTCATACTACCAACACAGTCCATCCGATTTGATAAGTTATGTCTTTACTGTGTCAGTTTTCTTGAATGATTTGAATTTGGATTCGAAACTTCATGTCTAAATTTGAATCTAGAATCTGATTTCACAATCAGAATTTGATTTTGACATTCATATCTAAACCTGAATCTGAATTGTGAACGAAATTTTTGGCTGATTTTCAAAATACAAGGACATTAATATCGGCTATTTATTTAAAATTAATCTGATAATTCGATTTTGACATTCATAAACCTGAATCTGAATTGTGAACCGAATTTTTGGCTGATTTTCAAAATACAAGGACATTAATATGGGCTATTTATTTAAAATTAATCTGGTCTAATCGAAATCCAATCGGATGTCATTCCTAAGATTCGAAACTGAATGGATTTCTGAATTGGATATTAAACTTTTTATCATATCTGACTTTTTTGGCACAATTCAGTCAAATATTGGATCCAAATTGGATGTATTGGCATTCCAAACGAAAAATGTGCGTTCCATGGTTAAGCTTGAAGGGCATTTTTGTTATTTTATAGAGATAATTGTTTTTACAAATAACACCTTTTGTCCTTATACAGGGAGGGTTTTCCATTTAACCAACAGGGATATTTTGGTCATTTGAAATCCACATATGCTCCATTGTTATGGACCATTGCACATAACCCAACGAAAACCCACGTTCCCATGGTTCATCTTGGAGGGCATTTTTGTTATTCTATGGATAATTTTTTTTACGAATACCACCTTTGCCCTTATAGAGAAGGGACATTTTGGTCATTTCAACATTAGCATATAACCTAACCAAAAACCTGCGTTCGCATGGTTCAGCTTGAAGGGCAATTTTGTTATTTTATAGAGATACTTTTTTTGCGAATACCACCTTTGCCCTTATAGAGAAAGGGTTTTCATTTAGCCTACAGGGACATTACCGTCACTTCTAATCCATAACACATGCTCCATTGTTATGGACCATAGCATGTAACCTAACGAAAAAACCGTGTTCCCATGGTTCAGCTTGAAGGGCAATTTTGTTATTTTATAGAGATAATTTTTTTCGAATACCACCTTTGTCCTTATAGAGAAAGGGCTTTTCATTTAGCCAACAGGGACATTTTGGTCATTTATAATCCATAACACATGCTCCATTGTTGTGGACTGCATAGCATATAACCTCCTCTCCACATGCTTCTTAATCAATGATGTGAACTTCTTTTGTCATTGTTGGTGAATGCAATCCCCATTCGATAAATCTCTATTACTATTACTTCGGGTGCGTTTCTTAGCTCAAGAAATCCTTGGACAGTGGCAGGGGCGGAGCCAGAATTTTATTACAAGGGCGGCTCAAATGGGGACTAGGTTTTGTGGGTTGAATTTTGGTAGGTCCAAACTGAATTTACATTTAAAAAATACATAGAGACAAAAAAAAAATTCAATTTTTACACTATATATATATATATATATATATATATATATATATATATATATATATATATATATATATATATATATATATATATTTATTTATTTATTTATTTGTTAGGGTGGAGTCGTGCCCTAGACGGCCCCCTCCTCCCTCCGCCCCTGGACAGTGGCTAAATTTAAATTTACAAAATGTTTTTCGCAACTTTTTAGTTAAAACCTTTCAGCTGCGACTGGAAGTGGAAATCCAGAAAAGTCACAGGGCCCATTTAGACCACACGTTTTAAAGCTAGATTTGAAATTTTAATAAACTTAATGAATTATGATTAGAGAAAAAACTTTTTGAAATTTATTTTGAAAAATAAACGGATTGTTGGCTCTTGAAAAAATGGAGGAAGCCAACTTTTTCATTTCCTGTCGATCAAATTAACTTGGTTTCCGAGCTTCGTCTACTTTAGAACCAAGCTTCGAACCAACTTATATTATTGTCATTGAGTTTTTGCGCTCAAACCCAATTTATGTATGGGCTTGTCATGTAAGAGGACAAGTTCTCTGCTAGTGTTTGATAGGCATTGTGAGACCCATTCATATTTTTTGTCCAAGATAATTTCTCTACAGGGAATCAAGCACACAATATAGAACACAACACATTAATTATAATTTCCCATGAATGTGGTGGGCAATTGCCCACACATACCCTTTTTTTTTTAATTTTCTCATTGATGTTTCAAGGTAATTCTTTTTATTTACATGTTGGTGCTCCTTCTTGTGTTTTTATGAGCTTCATGAATAAGGGGTTATAGCTACACGGAATTTATGTTCTTACATGAATTCATGGGCATTGGTTGCCTGTAGATAATCTGTAGCAGACAAAACCTAAGTGGTAGGGGAAAGCTAACCAATGAAAAATAAAGGCAATGACTTTTGTTGTTCAGTCTCTATCAAGTGGCGGAGTCAGAAAATTTGACTGGAGGGGCACTTATATATGTATAAAAATAAATATTAATTTTCTCAACGTAGACGTAAACTAATTATAACGAACTAGAGTGGGCATGGGCAACTGCCCACCCTAGCCCACATGTGGCTACACCACAGTCTCTATCTCCTTTGGACTTCATGACACGGCTATACAACCTGTAGAACTGATCTTGTTCAAGTATAGGGGCTGTTTGACAATAAGAACAGTTTATAATTGTACGATGAATATGTCCCAAAGGCTGAGTGGATTTATGGAAGATTTAAACAAATATTTTATGAATTTGTACCAATTTTTGGAGCAACGGGGAATAGTTACAAATTGTTCTCTTTGCCAAACAGGCCCGTAAGGTCTTAGTTGAAGACATACTTATATTCAGTTTTGTATTAAAAAAGCCAAAGTAAACAGTACATCATGAATTACTCAGCTTCTATTAGGTCTTGTTGATGGATTTGTACAAAGTTGGTTTAGAAATTGAAATTATGTCTAAAACCCCCCTTTTGAGGCTTGATGAAGTATGTAGGGGATGATGTACAAAGTTGGCACCGTGCAAACGGGTCAAGTATGTAGGGGATGATGCAAGTTGTGGTTGAACTTTGTCTTCTTAAAGATAGGCAATGCTCATTTAAAAGGGGAGAGAGAGAGAGAGAGTTAGATTTGATTCAAGTAGAGTCAAAACAAACCAAACAATTAGATCAAGTATAATACAATTTTTCTTTGTTGTTTTTCTTTTCAAAAAGTTGTATCTTATTTTTAATATCCTTCGTTGTATAAGAATGTACATGAGATATTTAAGATCGCAGTGACCAAGCTCTATGTGTTTGAAAGGAGTATTTACTCACCTTGATCTAAAACCCCTTAAAATGAAGGGTATGAATTTGGAATAATAGTGACTCATAGACCCTAGCATTTGATGTTTTTTTATACCTTCATGGCTTCTTCCATGCAAGCAGTGGTGTATCCAGAAAAAAATTTTGGGAGGACACTCAATCACAGATTTTCATATCCGAATGGGCACTCATATATGTAACAACGCAAATATTTGAAGATAATAAAAAAAAAAGTAACATCAAGGGCAGCTGATATCTACATTCATGGGAAAAGACTTTTCCTTCAAAAATTTTCTTGCAGCTGCAATCATATACTGACCAGTTTGTTCATGACATTTATATTAATTAAAATTTAGATCACATTGAAACTCTATTTATTAATCAAATTTTACAAGGGTTTTAGAATGCAACAGTTTTAATTGCATGGTTGAAAATTGTGGAGAATGATTATGAAATATATTGGATTTGGACAATCTTTTTGAAACCTACATAGAATTAGTTGGTCTAACTAAGCTGATCCATCAAGCCGTATGTAACAGAAAAAGCTAGTCCAAATCCAACCAGGTCTATAGACGGATGTCCATAATATGTCTATATGTGTAAGTTAATTAGATCGAACACCCAACTGTCGGGGCAGATCCCCGAGGAGGTTAGCATAATGGACATGATAGGAGCAGGTAGGCAGTCAGTCTCCATTTTGAATTATAAGAGTATCAACTTTCTGTCTTGCCAAAAAAAAAAAAGACACCGATATGCAAGTTAAAACATAATGGGTGTGTCACTGTCTCCCCAAGATACGCAAAGCTGGGCTAGTATGTTAAGTGACGGGGAAAAGTGGGGGTTTTGGCCGATAAAATACTCTTCCTGCTCACCCAACAACAAATTGTCGAGGCAACCTTAACTTCTTAGTCTTTTCTGTCTTTAAGAGAAATCTTGGGACAACTCTGACTCCTTATAAGTCTCTCCACATGATTTTCTGTTGGTTAAATGCTGAACAATGATCATTCAACTAAAAAAGTTAAATGTTCAACAGAGTGAAGAGATGAAATCTGAAGAAGCGATCATCTTATTAAGGCTAGGTAGAAAACAACAGGATCTAGTTTTCCTTTGTACGAGTTGAGATCAAGCAACCACCTGCATATATAGAGAGAAAGAGAGGTGGGTTGGTGTGTCGGTGGACTTGCTTTGAAAAGATGCCGACAATTTCAAAACTGCAGAATGTAGCTTTGTTTTTATAAGGCGCCAGTTTCCATTATGTCAATAGCTTTAATTCCATTGCCAAGTGAAACTTTTATTCTAGCAGGACCCACTTAGCTTCTAAAGGGTTGAAAATAAAATTCTCAATCTCGATCCCCAAGATCCTTTGTTTGGACAATCTTGGCAGCACTCCCTTTTGTCTCAACCATAATCAAAGCTGTCTCATAAATGTCCATTATAAGATAGAATTTTCTGTTCGATTGTTTCCCCTTAAGTTGCATAAGGCAAAGCAATAAGTATAATTTCATATTGGATTAGACTGGACGTGCATAATCTCTTCAAATGTTGCTTCTAATTTCTCACACGGTTGATTGTACACTATTATATATTTGGTTGCATAATCTTGCCAGGTATTTATGTAAAAAAAAATCATAGATTATGACAAAAACGTTCGGATTCGGGACATCTGAGTTCTATTGTTTCATATGAGTGGGAGGATATCCCACTGCTCGAGTGAAAGCAGCCTGAAAAAATATTTTTCTTTTGTATTTCCAAAGGAATGTTGTTGTACAAAAGCCAGAATCTATAGATGCAACGTTATCAAAATCAGCCTGAATTTTGAATGCAAGCAGTGGCGAGCCAATTCATAGGCCGATCTAAGAGTGCCGCATGTCTGACTTTTAATTTCTAACGTAATTAAAGAATTCTCTCTCTCTCTCTCTCTCTCTCTCTCTCTCTCTCTATATATATATATATATATATATATATATATATATATATATATATATATATATATATATATATATATATATATATATATATCATCTGTTCAGAAAAGAAAAGTGGAGCTCAAAGATGCTCTCATCATGGCCTTTCCCTTTAATTGTTTTGATAAAGAAGGAGTTTCAATGGTTTGCTTTTCCAACAATGGCTGCTTATGTCCTTCAAGTGGCCTTTTTCGCTGGATATCAGCTGAATATTTTAATAAAAGGCGTTCTCAATGGTCTTTCAATGATGGCAAGAAGTAGCCAAACCAGCGCGACTTTATTGTAATTATAGCCAAATTAGATATCATAATTACTAAGATCATCTTTCCTTTAGCATACATTTGATGCATTTTCAGTTATTGTTTACTGAATCACCAATAAAAACCTTGATACATGTTGCGTAATTAATATATATATATATATATATATATATATATATATATATATATATATATATATATATATATATATATATATATATATATATATATATATATATATATATATATACTGTGTGTGTGTAAGAGAGAGAGAGAGAGAAGGAGAGGAAAAAAACACGTAGCTACTAGAACCTCATAGACTATATTTTGATAGGAATGATATAAGCTATCAATTTCAAGAAGATCAGATGGTAGAAAATAAATTCCAAATATCGAAGGTCGAGTTATTTTTTAAATATCAATTAAAGGAAACAAGAATTTTCATTAAGATAAACTCATTTGTTTCCTACTTTTTTTTTTTTCTCCCTCCCTCTCATCCTTTGAAGGGTCGTAAGGACTCCTCACAAAGCATCCTCACTTTTATATTTATAACTTAATCCCCAATACTTGATTTTCTTAGAATCGATGGCCCATACAATATATATATATATATATATATATATATTGATTGTTGTCGGATTGTTAAGTATATGAAATCTATCACTGGAAGCACCATGAAACCGACACTAAAAACATCACAAGTCATTGCTACATTACAAACTATTGCTAAAGTTTTTTGGCTAAAGATTTACCACAAATGATTTTAAATTTTTAACCATTTGACAACATCCAGCGGCCCGCTGTTTCAGTTCCTATACATACACACACGAGAAAGAGAGAGAGAGAAAGAGAAATACTGGACATGCAGTTGTATGTAATAGTTATATACTTGAGATGTAATAGTTTCAAGTTGTGTGTTCATCCAATCAAATGTTGCAGATCTGTTTGGCATGGTCAACAACTTAAAAGATCTCTGCTGCTGTTTTTGTTGACAAAGGAAGAAAGTTTGAAGCTGGCAATTTTTGGTGCATCTACAGCTTGACTTTTGAATAATTGGAAGGTCCTACCTCAGCATCAGAACATGACAATATGTGGCTGTCCCTCACTATGCAAACTCTGTAGATCATATCCACTGGCACTTACACGGAGAAAAAGAAAAACGGAAAAGAAAGAAAGAAGAAGAGAGAGGCGTTAGGTGGGTCGATTCCACAACTGTTTGGCTACAGTAGCAGTGTCTTTCATGTCCATGACACATGTGTGTGCGCGTATGTGTGCGTGTGTGTGTGCCTATGTGAGAGAGAGAGTGTGTATAGCATACTTGTATTTCTTTGTTTGGTTTGGATGCCTCTCACAGGCAATGTGTTTAATCATGGCCGCCTAATGAAATGCATGGGGCGGTCGTGATTGGACGTTCATCTCTCTCTCTCTCTCTCTCTCTTTCTCTAAAAAAACAGACTGTTAATTTGATTCAAGTTGTTTTTATGAAAATTATGGAACTTTCTATTATCAAAATGTTAATACTATGGGAGCCATTCATTTTCTTATTATAAAAACACCATTAAACACTTAAGATTTTACATAACCAACAACAAAGTTAATGTTTTGATATTGTTAAGAACACGCGCAAGATTTTCCATGGTTAATCAAGAAGATATAAAAGTTGCATTCTCTAGTTTGTTCCCAATTATAAAACAATATATATCTCTTTGCATTTATAGCACGAAATGAAAATGGTGAAAGTTTTCATTTGGGAGTAAAAGAGATCGATCATTACCTTTTTCTACTTTAAACAATAAATGGGGGTTCATGGAGCAAAAGTTACGCAAAAATTACTGGACCTTAAAGATTGAAGAATGAAGAGAATTGAATCCTATAGCAATTCAAACAAACTGAATTTTGAGGGTCTTTAACCACATAGATTTGATAATTCTGAAAAGGTGTTATTCATTAATGATACAAAAACTCAAATGTGTTTCTAATTTTAACAAAACCTTGAATGCATCTCAATTGCAATCCACATATATAGATCACTTTCTCAAATCAAATTATTAATTTGATCCACCTTGACAAAGCTACTACTTGATTTTTATAAGATCAACTAGTCCATTGCAGCACTTTCTAAGCAGAATCAACAACTTGTAGAGTTTATCTTCCAAGTTTCAAAGGTCATCTAAGGCGGCTGGTACATGGCATGCCTCGGCCTTACTTCCACCCTCCATCAGCTTGTTCGCATTTGGTTTATATGGCTTTCGACTTGAGCAACAGCCAAACCATAAGTGGATATAGCTGTTGTTAGGGGCAGAGCCAGAATTTTTCGTCGCAGTGGCCGAACTATAGTTTCAAAATTTTAATAGGGGTTGTAATAGAAATTTGCAATTTTTTTATATATGTTAATTTTTTTTTCAATTTTACATATAAATTTATTTAAATTTTACATACAAATTTTTTGAATTTTTCTAAAATCCAAGTGGGAGGGCCAAGGCCCCTTCCGCCCCCTGCCTCTTCCCTTGGTTATTGGTAAATGACATAACTTAGCTTTACTCTTGTTCCGGATGAACATGATAGTCGAGATCTGAAACCTCCACCCTTCCACTTGAATACTAGGCCTGCTTTTGGCATTCACAAGATGACATATTCGCTACACTTCAATTTGCGAGTTGACGTTAGAGGAGCTCAAAATGGAAGATGCCAATTCCCTCGGAGATCAGCTTTGGTACCAATCACCATCAGCTTTTTCCAATATTTGGGCTCCCGAGTCGACATAAGCTTTAAACATGCCCATCCAAGCTTTAAGACGGCTGGCAAAAAGCGTCGTCTAGCTTCAGTTCCAGTCACCAACAGTTTACATGTTTGAATTAAATAGCTCCCGATATAAGAAAGTCAGGCTGTAAGCAGTGCAGCTACTAAATGGTGTAACTCAGCCTTTACTCCACTCACCATGAGCTCGTTTGTGTCTGGTTCAGATGGTTTGGAAGTGAGCGAGTTTCAGAGGTTCCCAGTCAGCAGCAGTGGGTAGAGTTGGTGGCCAATGGCATAACTTGGCTATAGAACAACTCACCATCAGCTTGTTCATGTTCGGCTTATATTACTTGCCGGTTGAGCGACGAGCAGATCGTTTGATGAAGCCGAGTTGTACTGGGACAGAGGGTTTCAACCCTATGCAGCTTGGCCACGCTCACGAGTGTATAAGAACAAGTGCTATAAATTAAGACATGCAAAACCAAGAAAAAGAGAATTTACTAAAAGGCGCATCAGCTGTGGAGCTTGATTGATGAAAGGAAGAAACATACAGAATTTTAAGTGCTACAACAGCAAATAAGAGCTTCATCCACCTGGGTACAAGATTGATCTTCAATTTTTGAAGCTGAACCAAGGTCAAGAGTTCAACACCAGATTATGCCCCTCAGCTTGGACTATGGAAAAGGAAAAGAATTTGTAGCAGTATCACTGGATTCACATCAGTTTACCGTGCATGATCCAGGCTCCAGATGGAGAGAGAGAGAGAGTGTGTGTGTATATGTGTGTTTTGTCGAGAAAATGCTTGTAAACATGGTTGTTAAGGGAAGCAAGCCACTCGCCCCAAAAATGCTTCAATTGCTTGGTTAGACAAATTTACTCCCCTCTGTTCTCAAACAAACTTCATAATTCATTGCAGTCGCTCGTATCCTGCTCCCTGCAGCTTCATATTTTCAGAAGTGCAGATTGCCTCACTTTTTGATGACAGCATCTGAGTTTTACATGTTTTATACAGTGGTGGGCATTATTCTAAATACAAAAAAGCAGACAAACCAAAATAGTTGGAAAATACCAAGAAACATCTCAAAGGAAAAATACATGTCAAATTTTACAATATAAACATAAACATGGCCACAAGACCAACAAACCATCATAATGAAAAATGGTAGCAACTAACGTGACCTTAAATACCATTATGAAGATGATGCATTCACACTGCCAATAATGAGAACGTGGAACAAACAGACATATCAACTTATGGTGAAGAGCTAACATCAGCAAGTTTACTTGCTGGAGCTTTCTCCCGCCTTTGCACATAAACTGAAGGAAACCAACCAGCCTTCCCCTTGCACTCACCCTCAGACCATCCAGCGGGTGAAACCTGTGAATTCACATCTAAGACGTTACTGATAATGGATGACAAAAAATATGATTACAATAGCACCTAAAAAGTAAGATCAATGAAAGAAACTAGCTGAGGCTGCTTCAGAACAACGAAAGAAACTAGTTGAGGCTGCTTCGTTGTGAAATTGTTCGGGCAATACGCTTAACACTATGGGTAATATGCTTGTTCACATACTGAGGCAGGTAATCTCAAACTTTAAGTTGTTCACATACTGAGGCAGGTAATCTCAAACTTTAAGTTTTTCACATACTGAGGCATTAGGCAAGTTATTCAAACCTCAATAATTTGAGTGTAGTGTCGTAGGAGTACAGCAGTAGCTAGAAACACTCAAGGGTTAATATGCTGAGGCACTGACGGAAGTATTAACTGTGATTAGTCACAATGCCTAGGCTAAATATCACTTTTAAGTTGTAAACTATTCAGCTCATATTTACAACTTGGTGTAAAGCTATGTCAGGTCCAGAGAGTAGAGTGCTCCATGTACAGGAAAATGGAAGTACTGGTATTCAGAAAACTGATATTATCCACTTGGATATTCCAGGCCCCAGGTCCATAAAGCAACCTTGTTTAATTTAGAAGCAATGCTCAATACTTTTTGTTCTGATTATAGTCAAATGCTATCTTATTGCCAACTGCCAAGCCAGTTAGAAGCTGTCAAAACAAGTTAGCAGAAATAACCAACGTGACATGATGATGCTGTTCAAGAAGCAGCTATACTCCATGCATGTGTTTGATTATAATATCGACAAGTTCTATCCTAGTTAACCGACCAAATCAAATCCATGATTAAGTTAAGTTGGATGAGATCTTATTTTCTCCAATGCTACATAAAGTTCATTCAACCTGCTGTATATCTCACACGGCCTAACAGCCAATATGAATTTAGCAATGACTAATTCCAGCAAAGCTCAGATTCCAAAAGCCAAGCATACTAATTTAAACTTGTACCTGGCGAACCACAACATAGTCCCCCACAGAAAGAGTAAGTTCGTCCTCATCCTGAGCATCAAAAGATTGTATAGCCTATAGAAAGTAAGGAGAACAATCAGATGCTAATAAAAGTTTAATATGCCAAAAAACAAAGAAAAAGTAAACAGCATGAATTCACCCTTTGTGTATAATTTATTCTTATTGTCAACAGAAGTAAGGTTAATTTAGGAAGATTGTACTATTCTCAAAAATATCAAAAGTCATGCAAAGAATTTTCTAATTTGGACATATTGAACATTCTGCTTCAGTTTTCACTTTTGTGCATGAATATAATCACAAAGTGGCTTCCCTATAAACAAAGGTGAAAAAGAGTTTTTCATGTTATACTAAAATGAAGATGGCAAAAAATAAAAAAAAAAATATAGCATGCTTTTCGAATATGGTTTCTTCAGTTATTAGCCGTTTACGTACAACTTTCTCAACAATTCAAACAAACATGATAGTAGCAATTAATGAGATGATAGGTACATCCCTAAATGACAAATTGTTCTACATATAGAAAAACAGAGTACCGACAAGAAAAGAAAGTCGTTGACCCCCAACATTTTTATATTGTCAACCATTTAACAAGGATGGCCTGCTAGTCTGCAGGATCCTTCACATTACAAGTACTCCTATAAGACATAGAAAAAAATACAACTCAAAAGAGATAAAAAAAAAACAGTAAAACTGGCCGTTGTAAATCATGTTTATCTATGCTTTAGAGAAAAAATGACATGAGTGCCCTCAGAACGATTGAAAAACCAAGTCCCACTGCAAAATGAAACCTGTTTCCTACATATTGATCTGTACAAGATATTCAATCAGCTGCAAGCTTGCAACAGCCATTCAGCTGATGGAAGACCCTACCTCTGCTATATAATATGGATCATTTTGAGTAGCTGTGACCTGATCAACAGAACCATTGACTTTAGCTTCGTTAGTAGAAGGCATGGCTTCATCAACCACAGGAGGTGTAGCATCGTAAACCACAGGAGATGCAACATTATTAACTGAAGGAGGTGAGACAAAAACATCTGTTGGAGTACTTGCTGAGATTGCTTCTTGTGATTCATGGGAACCGTTGGGCGTAGCATCACCAGGTGGAGGTGGGGTAATATAAGCACCTGTGGATGGACCTTCTATTTCTGCAGCAGAATCAGTGTGCTGATTTTCTGCCAGCATCTAGTTCCAGGTAAAAGTAAAATGTCAAATCTTCAAGCAAAATAGCATCATGAAAGTCTCTACTTTTGACAATTGCATAAAGAGCTTTTTTTTACAGGACATAAGTCCTTCTGGTCTCTATCTTATTGAGTTAGTTTTTCCCTATATACATTTTGGATCAAGTACCTCAGTACGCAGATTATTAAGAATATCGGCAACAGTTTGATGAAAAGCCTGCTCAGCCTCAACCTGAAAAATCAAGGATGCATAAGTGAAGTGGTCTCAGAAAAAGCAAAAAAACAAAAAAGGGACAGTTCACACCGAAATTGAACACAAAAATGTCAAGAAAATCTTTGTACCAAATTGTCAACTACAATCATAAATCATCTTACTTCTTCCAAATAGCAAATTAAAGTCAGCAATAAGTTGTTTCCAAGAGTTAGTCAAGTAAAATATGTGATTATTAATTTGCAGAAATTGCAAATCCGAAGCTTCAACTAATACACTCAAACAATTGACTTGCTTATTTTCAGACTAACTCATGTGATGACACTTTGACTGAAACCACCTTTTCATCTCCTTTGGAGTACTAGAACAGAGCCCTTGTAGTAGCAATATGAAGAAATTTGATCTCCCTTGGAGTATGTGAACAGAGCCCTCACATTAGAAATATGAAAAAATGCAAGAAACCCAATTTATCATAAATAGGTGCTATTTTGCGATGTACTAAGTACTAACAAGAGCAACCAGAACATGGGACATAAATATGAATCTGTGCAAAGTGTCAGAAATTTCTGAGGTGCTAATGTAATCTCTTACAAAGCATGCCTCCATTTTCTCGTCATAAAAGTAAAAGTGAAACTTAATCATGTGTGACAACAGGAAACCTGAAGGCTGTTCCTGAGCCTGTCACAGGATGCACCAACCATCTGACTTATGTGGAAATGCTTGTTTACAAGGCATGCATATGAAGTCTTCCAAAATCTTTCATATTCCAGGACCTGAAAAGTCCTTGCCTTACACATAATGACATAACTTCTCTGGACACCTCGCAACTTTTTTTCCTGTCCTGAAAGTTTAGACATCTCATTCTTATTCATATACATCTTAACCTTTATTCACAATGAAATCCAGAAGCTCCAGTTAATGGTTAAGAAAAGGATAAGGCTAAATGCAGCTTTCGTCCTTTCAGGGAGATTTGACTGCATAATTCGGCATGTTTTTCAACACGTGACTTACTATTGCATAAGAAAAGTACTTTACAAAGGTTTATTTTTCTCTCAGTATCACACTAATTTATCCCTTTGTTAACATCAAAATCCATCAAAACATGGTGACTGAACTTGAAGAACCTGAAAGAAATTCCAAATATGTTCTGTGATTCCATGCCAATAGAAGCCTTCCACCTTTACTGAAGTATTATAAGGTGGACTAGAACTGAGAAAATTGCCAAAAAGGGAACAGCCACACATAATCTCTGGATGAAGCAATCTTTTTTCTTATTTTCCTTTTATAACCTTGTGCGAAAGAAAAATTGCTTAAGTAACATCAAAGTAAAGTAAGAAAAGTAGCCATGATTGGCAGGTCCACAGAGTCAATAAACAAGACCGAATGATGAAGCCCCAGACACCAGTCAATGGGGGCCCATTTGTGATAGAAATCTAGCACCAACGTCTGAAACCAGAAAGCAACACTCATGTAGGAGGAGAGTGAGAGAGAGAGAGAGAGAGAAAGAGAGAATGAAAACAAGAAGATGTTGAGGAGAAGAAGCCGTGGCCAAAATGGTTTGCACAGCCTCTATTTATAATCTCATTTCCAGAATTCTAAGAGTCTCCAAACGTAGAATCCTAGGAGATTTCACAAGCTACAAGAACATTAATTACATCATAGAATCCTAGGAGACTTCACAC
>JAANDH010000018.1:759100-781828 GCA_011799765.1 Nymphaea thermarum | reverse complement strand
GGAGGTGGCAGCAGTGGCTAGGTGGGGGGCACCGGTCGGATGGAGAGTGAGCTGTTCAAGAGAGAGAGCCGAAAAATGGAAATATATAGCAAAATCAGGGGACAAGGAGACCCAAACTACAAGAACAAACTAGAAGAACAGAATATACAAGTTGAAAGCACAATAGAACATAATCAGAGGGGTGGAGAGAGAGTGAACAGATGGAGCATCAAAGTCACCCAATAGTATACGAAGGACAGCGTTGTAGCCGAATAGCAAAGTGGACATCTGACTGTACAAGGTGTGTCACTGACTCCGACGATGAGAAGGTGCCCCTAAAGTCCCTGTTGTTGTGCTCCTCCCAAATGCACCACCGAGAAAAAATGATCCACAACCTCTAATCACGACCCTAGGAAAAAGACAGGAAGGAGGAAGGACAAAGGAGGAAAAGAAGGTGAATGGAGGGTGGGTTTGAGAGATTACCAACAAAGGAATGTCATGTAGATGTAAGAACACTATAGAAGAAAGGACATGAAGTGAAAAGGTAAACCTGAGACTCAGCCGCGGCGATGCAGAAGGGGCATTGGTTAGTTAAACTAATATCGAGGTATTGTACGTGGTCAAAAGTATTGATGTGACCAGCGATTTTAACTCTGCACGTATGATGGGTTGTCAGACAGAACCCATCACCAAGTTAATAACCTCTTTAAAACAAAATGGCCGTAGCGAAGTGAAAAAGAAAGCAGTAGCGACCGTTGTTCGGAATGCAGCAATGGTGTTGTGCGCTCTTTTGCTGTGGAAAGCCCTTAGAATCCCTCTCCCCCATTCGACAAAATCGTCTCTTCATTGCTTCAGTCTATGGCAAAGGAAGTATCAAATAGTTCGAAGGAAGCAATAATTTGAACCATTGGTGGCAATGTAGAAACATAACGCTTGAAATTTAATTCTATATTGCAGACACAGCTTGAATGATGATCATGAAGATTCCATTTAACCAGTAAAGCTTACTAAGACTGCAAACTAGCTGATGCTAAGCATTTCCCTTTCTTTTTGTAAGTTTTATTTGTGTAAAGGAAAATAAACCTGTGTGCACATGACCAAGAAAAATGGAATATTAAAAGTGAACATCTTCTTCATCTATCATAACATATCTCAAGAAAAAATAAACGAAGGCTCCGGCCTCTCTCCAATGGGTAAATCCTTGCTGTTTAGTTACTGCACCAATGTTGACGAACAAAACCCACTCGCAGGAAATTGGACCTAATTGAACAATGAAAAAGGGGGCTGCCGGATGACCTTGAGTTTTTGAAGACAATTGCACTCACCGGACATTTATGGTTGCTTCCCATTGTAAAGCAAGAAAAGACCTGCTAACACGTTAAAGTCCCCTAGCATGCATTTCCTTTCATCCAGTCGACATAGTTGTCCAGCAGTAGTGGCCACCCATAATCTGGATTATGATTCTCAAGGCTGGGATGTGCAGCACCAATAAATCCATGAGAGATGATTTGTAAAATAGCTCCATTGAGTCCATACAAGTCAATGAGAAAAGAGTCGCAACGATATGCAGCGTCTATTAACATTCCGCATTCACAGCACAGTTCCCAAGACAAACCATGGCAAATGTTTAAGAAAACGAGAACTAGTGAACCAAGAATACAACTTTTGAGCAACAACATGCCAGCTCGAACAGTGATTGGAAAATTACCTCATCACAAAACCGTTGAATGGACATCCACTGATCCATTTTTATAACCTTATACTTCTTTTGGTACTACAAACAACCAAAAAGTAAAGAATTAAGCCAGCGCATCAAAGGAAAAGTCGAACAAAATTACAAGTGGAGCTGACATAAGCGTCCTAAGGAAAGATCATCAACTGAAAATACATAAATATATAGGCTGTACCGAAATGCATAAGCATAAAAATCCTTGAAATTCCCTGGTTTTGAAACCTAAGGCCATGACAAAATATAGACCAACGTTAGCGCCTGCTGCTCAGGAAGAGATCATTCTCCCATTTTCCATAAATTTTTAAGACTTACTTCCTTCTCCAGTTCTGGCAATGCCTTCTTTAGTTTGGCAATAGTATCAGCTCTTAAAGATCTAAGACCGCCAGTCATCCTGTTTCAAGGTAGAGGGAATACATGAATTTATGCACTGTATAGGACTGGGTTTTGTAAGGGATCAAGAAATGTAACTGAAAAGATGGAAGAACATGGAAGCAGGTTAGTAATATAAATCCAGCAAACTTGATTTGCAGATACCAAGTTCTGGAGCACTAGGATATTATGCATTCATATCCCACAGCAAAGGCTGTGGATTCTGTGGAATTTCTAAAGCGATTTGGAAAGTTGCATTGTCGTGGTTTTGGTGGAACAAAGCAAGGATTGGGATTCCAGAATGGGCAGTGTGTGCAAATCTTATCTAACCAGGAGCATAATCAGTTTTATGCAATCTCATTACAATAAAACCTAGATTACATAAATGCTAACCAGTGTAAAATAGCCTTGTTTTGCAGCCTGCATCTTCCTGACAACATGAGTTCATCAGCTCTAGAAAGCAAGTTGTCAAACAGTCTCTAGATGTCCAATAAATTACACAAATAACAAGCTCAGGATTAAGACTTGAGTGCATATTACCAGGCAAGCATCAGAATCCTCACATCAGTATGATCCACTTGAATGTCTGAACAAAGATTCTCTATTCCTTCTGGGCTGCAAAAAGAAGAAAGAGTAAATACCTTAGACAGTTTATCTATTTCTGCTTCATAATTAGTATCCCATTGGACGGATATTTGCTAAACTAAGAATGCTATTAACAGATTCAGCTTAAAAGGATCTGCTAGAGGACATCATATTTCATGGTGATAACAACTCGAGCAATAACAAGTTATAATTTTCATTAGAATGACAAATGAGATTATCCTATCTTGATCTCAAGCTTTCAGTGCTATGGGAACATCTGAATAGGATCATGGTGTCACACAACAATAATACCATAATTGAGCTAATTAAACATTATTTCACTAAATACTTCAGTTCTAAAAAATGCACCTGCACAACAAACGCATTCTTAGACCCAAAGCTGTTGGCTGTCATGTGGGCTATCATGGTTCAGAACCTTCAGATCCCATAGGTGTTATGCCTTTGCACAAGACAATTATATGGGAGTACAAAGAGGCACATCCAAGCGGTTCTTCCACTAGTACCTAGAAGGTTCAGGCTTGGATTTTCAAACATCCTAAAGAATTCTCACTATATTAAAAAAATTTTTGGGGAAAAATACCCTTTCTTCAAGTGACTACCAACGTACACATATTAATTTAGTTTTGTATATATATGAACTCTCGCTACCAATATTATCCATATCGTACAATACAGACGCGTATCGTACGATACGTATCGTTTGTATCATCATTATCGATACGGTACACATAAAATTTGCGATACGCGTACGTATATGTATAGTGCGATACGGTGGGCGTATCGTACGATACGCACGATACACCCCCGTATCGCACGATACGGGGGAAAAATTAAAAAGGGGCCCGACGGCTAGGGCTGCACATGAGCCGAGTCGAGCTCGAGCTTGCCCAGCTCGAGCTCGACTCGACTGAACGAGCTTGAGCTCGAGCTCGACTCGAACTCGAGTCGATGCCTAACACAAGCTCGAGCTCGACTCGATTAACAAAGTCGAGCTCGAGCTCGACTCGGTTAACTCGAGTACACAAAACTTCTTGCTCGATTAAGATTCAGGCATAGAGAGAGAGGCACAGAGGACTTGGAAGGCGTAGATCGTGCAGGTGGACGAGGGGTGGTAGTCAGAGGACACTAGAGGAATGCAGTGGTGGTCAGACGGCTCCAATGTTGCTGCGATAGAAGAGAAGACACCTTTAGATGGATCTTGCATGTTGGGAAAAATGAAACCCCTAAAAAAATCTGTCAGAGAGAGACAGGCGTTTCATCACATGCAAGATGTTAGGGAAAATGAAAGCCCTAAAAAAATCAGTCAGAGCAGAGAAGAAGAACCCTCCAAATTGAACGATGTTAAAAATCCCAACTCAGTATGCTATTGCTAGGGTTCCGACGATCTCCAACATACCCAAATCAAAATCGAAAGTTAACTACCTTTTAAAACCAGAAGAGAAGAAGAATCAGACATCAGAAAGAGGAAAAGCATCCAGAAGAGAAGAAGAATCAGACATCAGAAAGAGGAAAAGCATCCACGCCCAGAACCCAACTGCGCTTGCAGCTTATCACGAGAGAGAGAGAGAGAGAGAGAGAGAGAGAGAGAGAGAGAGAGAGAGAGAGAGAGAGAGAGAGTTACCTCAAG
This sequence comes from Nymphaea thermarum, assembly GCA_011799765.1. Lineage (NCBI taxonomy): Eukaryota > Viridiplantae > Streptophyta > Magnoliopsida > Nymphaeales > Nymphaeaceae > Nymphaea > Nymphaea thermarum. Next base: position 777,515 of record JAANDH010000018.1, on the reverse strand, counting down.
GGAGTAGGAGACGTGAATGTGAAGGCAACAGGAAGAGAGAGGCGGTACCACTTCTAGGGCGCGGCCTTGCAACGCAGGCGGAACTCGGCAGGCTGGACGGTGGAGATGGTGTGCGGCGGACCGGTGGAGTCGCAGAGAGGAACGCTGAGAGGAGAGGACTGATGTGGTCTGAGGATAGTGGAGTCGACGGAAGAGAGAGACTCGAAAGGGGAAAAGAAAAAAAAGATGAACCGGTTTTGGTAAGTTTGTATCGGTTTTCAAGATTTAACTCATTTTATAAAAACGAGTCGAGTTCTTAAAACTCGAACTCGACTCGTTTACTCATTCGAGTTTCATTGTAAGCTCGAACTCGACTCGTTTATAAACGAGTCGAGCTCGAGCCGAGTTTAATCGGGCGAGTTCGAGTCGAGCCCGAGCTGGCTCGACTCATTGTGCAGCCCTACCGAAGGCCCCTTTTTTGCATTTCTTTGCATCAAACCGACGCTCCTATCTCTCTCTCTCTCTTCTTCTTTCTCAACGCTGCAAGAGACGTGAGACGGTGGGAGGGAGAGATTTTCTCCATTGCATCAAGATTTGCTGGTGAAGAAGCTTTGTTTCTCATTGTGGGGAGTCTTGGGACGGTGGGAAGCTTGGAGAAAGAGGGTTTTTTGGTTTTCAACACCAATAAGGTAAGAAATAACTCATTTCTGTCGTTGAATCGTTCATTTCTCTTATTTCCTACATTTATTTGTATGTTTGTACTTGTTTTGTGAAGATATAATGTCGGATCCTGCATGGCAGTGGTGTACAAGGGTGAATCCCAAAGATAGATTAAAAGTTAAGTGCAATTATTGTAAGCAAATCATATCAGGAGGGATTTCTCGCTTTAAACACCATATAGCTGGTACATATAGCAATGTGGCTCAATGCAATGGCTCCCAAGAGAACCCATTGCCAGCGTATGTAAAGCACCAGTGTCAAGAGCTTCTTGATGCAGTGAAAGCAACTAGGACTGAAAAGGAAATGGAAGATGCATAGGAAGGATTTGGGGACCCACAAGAAGGGAAAGAAAGTCAAGGTGAAGATGTTCAGCTTGAACAAGAAGATGTTGGTGTTAGTTTGGAAACAGCTAGAGGGAAAGGCATCATGCATGCAGGTGGTTCTTCTGCAACTGCAACTAGAAAAAGAAGAGGTGCAAGTATAAGTTCAGTTTCACGAGGATGTGGCAGGAGTCAGGGTCGTACTGGTGGTGGTAGAGTACGTACTATGAGGTCGAGCAATATGTCTGGTTCGATCAAGAATTTTTTTCCCAATTATACTGCTGCTGGTGCTCAGCCTAAGATTCGTATAGCCATGCAATCAAAGGATGTTATTGAAGCAACAGATGAAACCATAGGAAGGTGGTTCTATGATGCATCCATTCCCTTCAATGCAGCAAACTCTTATCATTATCAGCCTATAGCATATGCGATTGCTAGTGTAGGGCGAGGGTATAAAATGCCCTTTTTTCATAATTTGTGAGGTAAAATTCTCAACAATATAGTTAGAGATGTGAAGATATATTGTGATGAACTAAAATTGAGTTGAAAAGCTACATGATGCAGTGTAATGGCAGATGGGTGGACAGACATCAAGAATAAAACATTGGTAAACTTCCTTGTATATTGCCATTTTGGTACTATGTTCTTAAAATTTGTTGATTTGTCTGATACTCCTAAGACTGCTGATGTGTTGTTTGGGATTTTTGATAAAGTTATACAAGAAGTTGGGCTTGAAAATGTCGTACAATTTATCACTGATAATGCAGCAAATTATAAAGCTGTAGGTGAAATGTTAGCAGCACGATATGGGACATTTTATTGGAGCCCATGTGCTGCTCACTGTGTAAATCTTATGCTTCAGGATCTTGGTGAAAGAAATGATATGAAGTTGACAGTTCATAGATGCCAAGAAATCACAAAGTTTATTTACTATCATGCTTATGTCTTGAATTTGACGAGGAAATTCACAAATGGGGTTGAATTGATTTGACCTGCATAAACAATTTGTTAAATTTTTCTCTCGCTAGGCAACTAGAAACAACAACTACGAGGAAACATCACAATCAATATGATCTTATCTTTATTGACCATTTTGATATATTAGATTCTTGGGTTGAAGAAGAACCAGCTGCAATACTTGATGAGGACGATCTTGATTTTTTGAATGTTGAAGGAGTAGCAGAGATTGTTGAAGAAGGAGAGGCTGGGGGAGCAATAGAATGTTGGTGACATTTCATTTGCAACAGAGGGGATAGAAGAAGAAGTTAATGAAGAAAATGAAGATGATGATGAAGAATGAAGATGATGATGCAAATGACGATTGGCCGTTGGAGAGGCTTTTTGTTTTGAGTTTTGAAAACTATGTCAATATGTTTTGAGTTTTGACTTCTGAACTTATGAATTGTGATGTAATTGAATACTCTTAGGTTGCTTAATATGTGATTTTGATTTTTGAATGTTTGATTTCTTATTTTGGAATGTTTTGTACTCTGGTTCATATTTAGTAAGTGCAGTGCATACTTCATACTACATAGTTGATATACATGAATGATGAATGTTATTTTAAATACATTTTTCTTGAATTTTTCTGATTTTTACTAGTATTTTCTGATTTTTTTATATTTTTCTGATTTTTCCTATTTTTTATATTTTTTTAATATTTTTTACAAATTAAAAAAATACGATACGTTACGATACGTTATGATACATTTACGATACGTTACGATACGGCGTATAGGTCGGCCCGACCGATACACGATACGATACGGCAGTGATAACATTGCTCACTACATTTGCACTTTTGTCTCTAGAATATTTCCTTCCTCATGCATTTAACTTGTCATTTGTAAGTCTAGGAATGGTTTACCATTTGCCAGGGTTTACCATTTGCCAGAGTTTGCTGCTTGCATGTCTACAAGTAACCACAATAAGTTGCCCATTGCGCTCCAGTGCCCAAGAAATAGGTTGTCTCCACCCTCAAATTAGACAAAAAGGATCTTTCGCTTTGTATTCACCATCTCGAGTAACTAGTGCCACATGCTTGTTCTGATCGATGGTTCTTTCCAAGAGTAATATATCTAAATATATATTGGAAATTTTCATCAACCACTATTATTCATTTTGTTATCATTTTTTAGCTGGGATTTTTTAAAGCATTCCAGGATGGAGAAGCTTCCCAAAAACCCTGCGTTGGGAGTAGTAAATGCAGCACCCTTGAAGCAAATCACTACTTTATAGAGAAAAAACATTCTTTTGTAAGGTAAGTGTACCTCCACATGAGTTTGCAGTCTCTTTTCTGCTGTAGAAAAAGCATCTCTTCCATGTTCCATATTCTTCTTATGTCTTTTTGTCATCCTTTTTTTTATCTCTGATTCTTTAGTCTTCTCTCTTGTTAACTTCATAATTTGTTCATTGGTTCACACTGTTGTCAAAGGTTGCTTTGGCAGCTGCTTAAGTGGGCGTCATTCTAGGCAGCACACCTAAACGGCCTGCAGCCCAAACAACAAAATGATTCACAACATATACTATGACTGGGCGTGTAAAAGTGAGATATTGCAATATACCTAAACGACCTGCAGCCCAAACAACAAAATGTTTGAAGAATGTCAAAACCCCAAATTTCACCTCTTTTCTTCTTCTTCTTCTTTCATTCTTGCTCAACAAACCCTACACAACAACCCCCCCCCCCCCCCCCCCACCCCCACCCTCCGCAACACACGCAACCAAAAAAAAAAAGGGAAAGCCCTTTTGTTAGATCTGCAGCATTGGTGTGCCTAGCATTTATAATGTTTTAGAATGGTTCAATTGCTAGTTCACTTCTAACCATGCTTCTTGCCTGCTAAAAATTTTAAGGTGCCTTTCTTCTGAAATTGCTTTCTTGCTTGTACATACTAAATCAGTACTCTACATTCAAATATGTATGAACCCAACATAATGCCATTAGGGCTAATTATGCCCAAATAAGAACTTACAAGCTAAAGCAAAACGGGTCCTCCTAAGGTCCAGATCCAAATTAATAGAACCTATCAAACTTACTAACTCAAACATAATGAAAGCAATTCTGAATAAAGACTAAAACAAAGCATAACACTACTCCCCCCTTTGAAAAAACACCTTGTCCTCAAGGTGTGAATGAAGGAAAACGAGACGTAATGTCTTCACTATCTTTCCACGTTGCTGGTGCCTCTTCATTAGACAACCATTCAAGCAACCATTGTTGACGCCACTTGCCATCGATCTTAACTTTCCTTATGGCAATGTGTCGCAGAGGTGAAAGAGCAGGCGGTTTCTTCAAGATGGGCGCAAACTGGATATCTTTGCCAGTGTGCACCATGTTGCAAGGCTTCAATTTGGAGACGTGGAATACCGGATGTATTGAACTGCCGGCGGGAAGGAGGAGCTCGTAAGCGAGGTTACCTATTCGGTGGCTGATTTTGTAGGGCCCCACGTAATGAGAGAGTATCTTTTGTTGTCTGGCCCCTTTCAATAGCGCGGTACGCTGCGGTGGTCATCTCAAGAATACCCAATCACCCTCTTGAAAGGTCACATCTCTATGGCGGCAATTGTATTGTAAGACCATGCGATCTCTAGCGGTTGCAAGGTGTTCTTTGAGGTCCTTCATAATGACATCTTGGCAGCGCAACTGGGTATCAACCGTGTCATCGCGTGCAATGCCTAGAAAATAACGGTGAACTGTAGGTGGTGGACGTCCATACACAGCCTCAAAAGGGTCGTGTTTGTAGATGTGCGCCAGCCAGTGTTGTACGCCAATTCCACCCAGGATAAATAGGTTAACCACTCCTCGAGTTGCTGTCCTGTGAAGCTCGGAGGTAGGTTTCTACACAGCAATTCACTACCTCTGTTTGGACATCAGTTAGGCGGTCAGGGGCGGAGGGAAGGGGGGGCCGCCGGGGACATGGCCCGGGTGAGCTCAGGAAAAAAAAATTATATTGAAAAAATCAAATATAATTGATATAATGCACATTCTTATACAAGTAAGAACGCCTAACTGAGAATAATGCACGTTCTTATACAAGTAAAATAATTAATATATTCAATGAAAGCCATATTGTATGATTGTATCCTTCAACTCGGGTGTAGCCAGAATTTTTTTTAGGGGTGGTCCAAACGGTCTGCGGGTCGGGCTAAGAGGGGTGACAGGTCGGGCCAAACTAAAAAAAAAAATTAATTTTTTCAATATAAAAAACTTTTTTTCGTGCATTCACCGGGCCATGGCCCAGACGGCCCCCTCCCTCCGCCCCTGGAGCAAAGGTTAGAACATGTTCACCTCACACTAGTTTGGGTGCTCCAATTTCAATAATTTGAGCAGATTCATGATATTACATTCATAAAATCTAAATGTTGCCAAACCATGCGCCTCTTGATTAATGTGAGTTATCTTGGACCTTAATCTTAAACACTCTATATGTAGATTTTTTTTCTCTTGAAGTATGGGTGTTACTTTTTGTTGAAAAGCTCATTTTGAAGATGCAAATTAAAGAAGGAACTCCTTTCAAAAGGAGAAGAAAGGATTTCGCCTACTTTTTCATTCAGAAAAGAGGGACGGACTTGGCGACTTTTTGTTGAATCTTGATAAAGTGTGACTACTTCTTCCTTTACATCAACAGTTGAGCGTAATAAATAGAGAGGAAGCTTCGTGAGGAACTAAGTTAGAATAGCCTGTGATTGTTTGTTTTCTCTGCTTTGTGTATCACTCAGTTTCTCCATGTTCTTTTTCCTAGCTTCGATGTACCTCCTTTGGAATTCTATAAGCTAGAAGGTTAGGTTTTCATCCTTGCTTCTATCAAATTTAAGCTCTGCCTTCTGTTAACTAGTGCAATCACATGCTAAGATGACTCATGTAAAATAAGGTTTGAGCCTCGAATTCGTATGGTGACTTTCTTGGTTGGTCTGCAGATGGTGGTTGAAACTACGCCCTTGTTGAAGGATACAATATAGCTACTTCATTGAATATATTAATCATTTTATCAGTATAAAAACATGCATTATTCTCATAGAAGTAGACCTGGACCACGGGCCGGGTACCCATCGGGTACTCAGTACCCAGCCCAGTCGGGCCCAGGCCTGATGATGCGGCCCGGGCAAGCCCGATCCGGCCCGTTAATAATTAAAAAATATATATTTTTTAAAACTTAATAATGTGTATTTTATTATTAAAAATATATTTTATATGATTAAAAAAATATTTTATAATAAAAAATACTTTTTATTATCAAACAGGTAGAGCCCCTGACTGCCTTTGATATGCTTTGGTCTAAATGCATCGAAGAATCCATACAGGGGTCAGGACCATTGCACATATCCGACTGTTTATGTTAAATACGACTTGGCGACATGGAATACTTGAGAGCATAATACTTTGGCATGGTTTAGCCTTAATCTGCACATATAAGCGTGCATATTACCTCGCTTATTAGAAAACATGTTTTCGTTCGTATAAATTTTTCAAAAAAAACTTTAGTTCTAACCCATCAAGTATTGGGTGCTATGAGTCATTGATTTTTTACTTGCTTAAGGGGCACATGTGACCATGAAAATAATCAGTTTCAGTACATTTTTTTTATATATTAGATCAATTAAGAACCACAGCTGCTGGATTAGATCAGTTACAAACATTCAAAACTTTAAGACTGATTTTCCGTGGATGAATCTCTTATCAACTCCTCTAAATTGCAAAAAACTTTAATGTCCTCATAAGTATCAAATCTAAAACGTTTTCTTCTATTTAGTTGATATCAATTTTCTATTCTAAACTTGCTTAATGCTGTCAAGCTTTCCTAGAGTGACTTCAAAAACAAAATTAGTTGAGAACATCACGAGTTGTTTGTGTTAAATTTCTTTTTAGTTTCATGTCAGCCGCTCTATCTCATCACAGTTTTTTTTTTTCGGTTTGTAAAACTGATTAAAGAAATTACTGTGATGTATGTTTCATACGGCATGGAAGTTATGGTAAATTGTAAACATAAAGAGTATAAGAATCAATGACCTTAGAATGAGTCCACCTAAATACATAGTGAAAAACATCATGTTAACGTGTTTACTATTATTAATTTAAATAAAGTACGTTTTAGTTGAACTTTTTTTATTAAAAAAAAAACCTTGTCTTTCCTGCCAAAAGTTCAGTATTTTGGGACAGCCCTTCATGTTTTGATTATTAAAACATCACATGTTAAACCCTAAAATTAATTATTTTACTCAAGTGTTATAACCTACAGCAGGAAAGGACAAGAAAACAACTAGAAGTGGCTCTGATGCTTTAGACTCTGGAAACCATAAAAGGAATAATCACAAGAAGGAAAATATATATATATATATATATATATATATATATATATATATATATATATATATATATATATATATATATATATATATATATATATATATATATAAAATCCTCTAACCATTTTGAGTTACGTTCGATCACGGCCACTCAATGCATTGCATTGAGCAGACATGTATATAACAAGACATTTATATAACAAGCAAGCCAATCTGTTGATCCATACTGTCACATATTTTTTCTTTTTTCACCTAAAACAAACTAGTTTTGCCGATGTATTCTTCTCGTTGGACAACCATGAAGATTAATAAGAAAATCATATTTTTTCAGACATGCAGATGAGTTAATATATATATATATATATATATATATATATATATATATATATATATATATATATATATATATATATATATATATATATATATATACCTAGAAAGCCGCCATGAGAAAGAGACAAGGGACAAGGCCCCGACTACGGAGAGTATTTTGGGACAGCCCTTCATGTTTTGATTATTAAAACATCACATGTTAAACCCTAAAACTAGTTATTAAAACATGTTATGATGCTTGACAAGATCAAGTGTTATTCTCTCAGTACTAATTAAATTCTTTGTCCTAATGTTATAGCTATTCACAGTTTACTTTATGCCATATGTACTTTGTGCCCATTTTGGAATCATTAGTTTCTTAGCATGGTCTACGGTCCATGAGTACATTACAAGCTCTGACCTCCTATCTGTAGACAGTTCGAGGTCATTCTTCTCCCCCTATTGCATGCCAGCTACCTTCTTCCCCATTCTATTTCTTCTTCATTCTCCTTCCCATTTTCTTCGCACTATTGTCTTACGTGTTCCTTTACTAGTGTTAGAACAAGTGATGTCTCTGAATGCCTGCTGGCTGCTGCTACTAACCAATATTATGAAAACCTGAACAAACTCCATTAGGCCCATATTGTTGTTGCAAGCATTTTAGGAGCTAAAAAAAGGATTAGCATTGTTTTCCTTCTAGTTTTAACCTTTGCTGTGTGGCTCAACCTAAGTCACAGTGGTACGCCACTTTAGTGGCGTACCACGTACCGGTACGGCGGTACGTGTACCGGTACGGCGGTACGGATCCGGTACATTTGGATCTGGATCCGGGTTGGATCCAGATCCAAACTACATTATAACTTAAAAAATAAAAAAAAAATACTTATTCTTTATTTTTTTGGTTTTTTTTTTTTACTTTAACATAACAAGTTTCATTAACAAGATGAAAAAAATGATAATTTATTCATTATGAGCCTTTTTTTATTGACATTTTTGTTAAAACTTGTGGTTTAATTATATATAATAATTATTTTTTTGAATTAATTATATATAATAGTCGCCGTACCCGTACCATGATTTTAAAAAATACCGTACCCGTACCCGCACCCCGTACCCGTACCCCGTACCCGTACCCGTACCATTGTGACATAGGGCTCAACCCTCTTCATTTTGCCTCTTTCTTACATGAATGGACTCTTTTCTTTGTGCTCCCTGGATTTGCTGGAAACCTTTTCTCCCCCTTCTCTTTTATTCTTTTATCTCTGACGTCTCTTTTATTCTTTTATCTCTGACGTCTGACCAAGGGGCAGCAACCTCCAAATGGGTGGGATATAAGGAAAAATGAGAAGAGAACAGGTGGAGATCAGGTGCCACCGGAGGTTGCTGCTCCTTGGTCAGACGTCAGAGATAAAAGAGAGGGAGAGAGAGAGAACGTGAGGAGGGGGAGAGAGCGCGAGTTTTTGTAGTTCAATAGTAACATTGAGTATAATTTTGGTAAGCTTACGAAAAACTTTACCCTACAATTTTGGAAAAAGTAGAAATGAAGAGAGAAGGTGGGAAGTTGAAAAGGCGGCCCACTTGCTAGACAGCACCAACAACGTTGCCCACTTCCAGAAGGTCGATCCTTTCCAGTGCTTCTGAAACTTGCTCGAATGTTCCTTCTTATTGCACTACGGTTTCTGTTTCTCTCCACTGATATTGCATATAGATGCACCTGGGCAGGCCCCCTCTCCCTCCGCCCCTGGCAGGCTTCGTTGTGAAAGTATCAGAGCTAAAAGAGAGGGAGAGGGAGAGAACGTGAGGAGGGGGAGAGAGCGCGAGTTTTTGTAGTTCAATAGTAACATTGAAAGTTAAACCTATAATTTTGGAAAAAGTAGAAACGAAGAGAGAAGGTGGGAAGTTGAAAAGGCGGCCCACACTGATTGTACTTTCTATGCTCAATTTCTGCACATTCTAAATTTTCTGGTTAGAAATTTTGTTTTCCTGAATAGCTTGGTTTAATTTTTTAGATATAGGAAAGAATAGTTCAGCATAATTACAATAAAATGGTCTCACGATTGAGAGAGGAGCTCCACTACTAACAATAAATAAATAATGAAGTAGATACCATAATAACAAAAAAATGTTGAGCATATATGTAAATAACTCTATCTTATCAATTGAGGAGGTTCTTTGGCATCCCCTCTTGACTCATGGTCAGCAAGACGTGAGCTTTGCGCCATGATTGATGGGAAGCTTATGGGGTGTCCAATCATTAACAACATATACAAATTAGATTATGGATAAACATGATCATATTTTAGGCACGCAGATCATGAAAAGATTATGGCCATTTTCCTCTAGACAAGCAGTTCGTTAAGACTTAGACACAGTGAATACTTAGTCATTATCGCTCAGTGTTGACAGAAAGAAGTGGGCAACATTGCATTTTCCATTTTCTATCATTAAGATTGTGTACTTTTCATTTTATTGCAGCTGAACTTGCATGCCCCGTCCAAACTTCCACATATTTGTAATTTGGTCTGGGTTTCCTATAAAAGGAAATGGCCATCTAATATAAAGTGCAGCTATTCAAACAAGGAAAAAAATTGTGGTGCATCTATATGCAATATCATTACCAAGAGGTGGAAAAAGTAACAAGGAACAGAAAATAATGACAAAGTTAAAATCATGCAGAATATGAAAAGAGAGAAGTGTTCCACATTCTCAAAAATTCTTACACTTGACATTGTCAAATGTCACGAAACATATAATTGCAATGGGTTGCTCCCCACAAAAAAGACATACAACTGTTCATCTAATGATCAAAACTATCAAGCATTTACATAACTACCTTTTGGGATTTCAGAGTAATGAATAGCATACATACCCATGCCAACCAGATAACAAGCGATTTGGGAGTTAGTTACCTTGCAAGATCATCTAATGACACCAGATTGCAGCCCAGACATTTTGTAAAGGTGCCAGCAATCCATGTGATACATGTTAGATTCTATCAAAACAAAAAATAAGCCACATACAGAATGCTAACAAATTCCTTGACTTGGTTCGAAAAAGACTTGGTAAACTAGTCCCACAACTTAGGTTTAGTAATAAAAGTAGTTGCAGGGCAACTTTGAGTCTAAATATATGGGATGCTTCCACTAGTCTGGTCCAGAGTTCTCATACAAAACTATCCTTCAGCTTTTCTTTTTTTGGTTCAGCCATTGGTGGACCTATGTCATATGAAAAGGTTTCACATAAAAGGATGAATTGTTGTAACAAAATCTAGAATTTCATTCATTTATATGACAAGTTGCTCTCTCTCTCTCTCTCTCCTATTTTATTGTGTTGCTCTCTTGTATATTTCTTTCATTTGTTTTGTTTTTGTGGTTTGTTCTTGTATCTACGAGACTTCTTGTCCCCAAATTTTATTATGCATTCCCATTTTATACTCTCTCTCTCTCTCTCTCTCTCTCTGACACACACACACACACACCCACAAACTGTGAAGGGAAGTCTCAGTCATATTCCAAAACAAGACATTAATGTTTAAAGTAAAGAATTTATTGGACAAATATAGCATCCAAACTGTTATGGACTTTATTCCTAATTGAATGAATACAACTAAGCTATTAACCAAAAAGTAACATGGGCACCACAAGTTTTTGTGCTAGCAAATAGCAATCCTAATTTTAAATATGAAAGGGGATCATTAAATCCAAAACAGAAATGTATGAAATGAAGTACAATTTTCTCAATATCGATAAATCGTTTTCTTATTTTCAGTAAATTTTCTAACTAAAAAAATGCAGCTTTGACATCAATAAGCTTCTTCTTATCATTTTGTTGGTTCAATACTTAAGCTTGAAGACAAACTTTGCCACTTCCAGATAATGACCTCTGGCTCTTCAGTTCTTCATCCACTGGTCCCGTAACTGCCTTGTAGCCTTCCAATATTTCTTATCCAGTATAAAGAAAAACAGATTAACTGTCATGAACAAAACGTAGCACAAATGTAGGACAAGAGCAATGGATTCTATACCTGTTTCAGAAGCCATGTCAAGAAAAGCTTGAAGCTTCAAAGCCCATCTATAGTGCATCATCCCTCTTCGTTACCCCAAACCTCACTCTTTCTTCTACAATTGAGCCGTTCCATGAAATTATTCCATTCACCTAAAAATATTTGGCACAATAAATGGAACCATACTTTTAGCTTCACCAGTCAAGAAGTCTTACTCACGCCTTAAGCCACAAAAACAGCAATTTTATATAGGAAATCAGGAAGACTCTCAAAATTGGTTCCTCCAAGATACTACCACAATTAAAGTAGAATGAAATTGTTGCTTAGCATTTAAGCTTAAAAGAGGATGGACTAAAGCCTATGTATAGTCCCAAAATGAACTTGGATGATATAAAAAGACCTTAAATACACCGTCAAAAAATAAGGTTGTCAAAGGATCATATTCAAAATCGCGCATACCCTTATTATTGATCAATGCACCAGCATAGTACGTGTTCCTATTAATCTTGAATGGGCTAATCAGATTTCTTGGATAGTATCTTCATCCCCGGCGAGGCATGATCCCAGCGACTCCACCTGCAGGCATCTGGACGAACGGAGAAGAGCAAAGAACACAGGAGGAGACGGCGGCCAATGGGAGTAGGTAGAGGGCGGTACACAAGCAAAGGAGTAGAGAAAGAGAGATAGAGAGCGGGGCGCAGCGGACCAGAAGGGGCTGCACGGGGAGGGTAGCCGTAGATGGAACAATGGAAGAGACCGGACAAGAGTCCGAACGAAGTTGTCGGGCGGTTGCGGCAGGACGACATCAGCGACAACCCGACAGCCAACGACGAAAAACAGGAGAGGGCAGAGAGAGAGAGAGAGAATGTGGGAGGGCATAGCAGAAGAGGCCAAATGTGGTGCGACAGGCCGGAAGATGCCGACCGGTGAGGTGAAAGCAGAGGCACCGGCCTCCACACGGCAGAAGCCGGGAAGACGCCGGAGTGGGGGAGGTGGCAGCAGTAGCTTGGTTGGGGGCACCGGTCAGATGTAGAGTGAGTTGTTCAAGAGAGAGAGAGAGAGAGCCGATAAAATGAAAATATATAACAAAATTTGGAGACAAGAAGTCCCCTAACTACAAGAAAAAATCACAAAAACAAAATAGAAGAACAAAATATACAAGTTAACAACATAATAAAACATAATAAGAGGGGTGGAGAGATGATACATAGATGGAGCATCAAAGTCACCCAGTAGTAGATGAAGGACAACGTCGTAGTGAATAGCTAAGTAGACAACCCCCTACACAAGGTGTGTCGCAGACTCCGACGATGAGAAGGTGCCTCTGATGATCCTGTTGTTGCGCTCCTCTCAAATGCAACACCAAGAAGAAATGAGCCAACCTCCAAACACAACCCCAGGAAAAAGACATGAGGGAGGAAGGACAAAAGAGAAAAAAAAGGCGAATGGATGATGGGTTTGGGAGGTTACTGACAAAGGAAGGCCATGCAAAGATAAGAACTCTAAAAGAGAGAGAAAGAGAGAAAGAGAGAGAGAGAGAGAGAACGAAAGCCAACAAAATAAAAAACAAAGTATCAAGAAAACCACAACAGACAAACCGAAGAAAGTAATAGTAAATAAAACAAAATCAACAATAAGAGGGGAAAAGAGGAGAGAGAAAAATTAGAGTATTTGAGGCTAATAAGGAAAGGAAGATAGATATATTTTTACCAACTGATGTGTTATTTATGATTATTGCATTCGAGAAAACCACAAAAGGCAAACCAAAGAGAGTAACAGTAAATCAAACAAAAGCAATAATAAGAGAGGAAAAAGAGGAAAGAGAAAAAATTAGTGAGAAGCAGTTATCTTGCGGCTAATAAGAAAAGGAAGACCGGCATACGTCTTTACTCAATGATGTGTTACGATTATTGCATTTTTTAAACCCAAAATGAGTGAAAATTACCAAGTAAATTACCAACCACCTTGATAGAAAGTTAAAAAGAAACGAGAAGAAGTTGTCCCGAAGAGTGGAGCGATGGAAGAGTGTGGGGGAAGGGAAGGACATGCGATACAATCAACACGAAGGTGATGTATCGATTCTATAGTTGAGAGGCAAATATGATACTAGTTAGCAAGGTGAATCCCAAGCACTGGAGGTGGTTTAAGGTATTGATGTGCTTTACAATAAAGAGCTAGGCGACAACTACGACATGGGGTGAATGGTTAGAAAACCAAAGGGTACGATAGATGAGCCAAGGAAAGACCAAGCCAAAAGTATTAACAAGGGGCGAAGGTGAATGAAGCAAAAGATGAAATTGGCCAAGTAGGGGCATGGTTTGGAGATAAGTGGCCCAAGTGGGTAAATATCAACATGGCAGAGAAAATGTTTTTCCATAAGTGAGATACAGATCAGATAGGCCTAAGGATGTACCAGGTGTGAGGGGTAGGAAGGGCATATTTAAGCCAAAGTAAAGAGAAAATGGGTAGGAAAAAAGAAGTTATGTTATATATATCAACTGCATGGTCTTGTACTAGAGCGAACATTGGGCAGCGGTCAATACCTTAAAGAAGAAGCTGAAAGACTATGGACCATACCTCTTCTCTTCTGTATTGATGGCTGTTGGTGTCCGTGAGGCCTCATTTTCTGCAGTCATGGGCAGCGGTCACCGTCCCACCGACTGATATTTTTAGCTGAAAGGAACCTGATGGTTGGTTGCAGGTAAACGAGAAAACTGCCTGATTTTGGCGATAAAGATGAAAAAAAATTCTGAGCCCAAGTCGAGGCTATATGAAAAAGTTTGTCGAGGTAACTACTTCTATTTTTGGATCTGTAATCTGAAAATGAGCGAAGAACTACTTCGATTATGCCAAGAACGAACTCTGGATGCTAAGCCCGTGGGTAATAAGAAACTATGGTAGAGGAACAGCACTAGAAAGCTCCTCGGATCTTCTTCTGAAGACAAAAAAATCCATGGTTGGTATCTGAAAAACTTCAAAAACATGCGTAGCTTTTTAACTGTGCTAGAAACTCAGGTGTAAAGTATACATCTTCGTTCAATTTTCTATTTTTCTCTAGAAACATCAGCACGAGGATTTGATAAGCTTCTAATAAGTTGGGTGGCTTTTGAACTGCGCTCAACAGATTAGGTGTCATGTTCCAAATTGCATTCCCCTGTTTTATCATGTGATCTTGCAGTTTTTGCTATGCTGCCTGATACTTGCGAACAGATTCGGTCAGATTATTTCTTCCTCAAAGATTGTGATAGATGAAAAATGTTTATTCCATACAACACTTAAGGACTTCATTAGATCGATGCTGATAATATATATATGAACATTTAATGAACCGGGTCGAGTTCAACTTAGGCTCTGTTTGGATGGAGGGAAAGAAAGGAAAATGAATGGAAGGAAAAAAAAAAAAAAGGAAACCGAAAGGAAAAAAAAAGAAGGAAAATGTTGATTATAAAAGATTGCTGGGATATAAAGAAAAAGAAAGAAGAAGATTTAAGCTGGTTTACAGGAACACCCCTAATACTCTACAACTTATTATCCAAGTAAAAGTATTTTTTATTCGTTTATATATGACCCAATGCAAGAGTGCTTCATGTCAATTTCTAAAATAATTATTTGCATGTAGCTTCATTTTTATGTTAAATATTTTTTTCATATTTTTGTTTTTTTGACGTGATTTTCAAATAATTTCACTATAATTTGCTAGACCATATCAAACATGAGCAGCACATGAAAAACAATTTTACCAATTATGAAGTTAAATTATTTTAAAAAGATATTTGATCCTGTTGTGAAACGTGATAACGTTGTATGTTAGCAAAATACGCAAATTACAATGAAAATATTTAAAAGTCATGTTAAAAAAACACAAATATGCAAAAAAATGCTAAAATATTTTAAGTATATGTTATTGTTGCTAAAATGTTTTGTTTATATGTTTGCAAAATCATGTACCTTAAACATCTTATTTAAGTAATAAAATATCATCACCATACAAAAAAATAATTTGACTAGCCACAGTACTTAAATATTTAAAAAAAAATATGTGATCCTACTATTAAACACAATCACAGAATTTAAAATATGTTAACATTATATATTTTATTCACAAAAGTCATGTTTATGACTTATGAGTAAATAGTAAAAACATTAAATAAAATTTAAAATAAAAAAGTTTATTGTCAGACCCTCTCCCCTTGCTCCCATCAATAGAAGGGGGAGGTGTAAGATCATTTGGTGGGCCGGCATATGTCTATGAGGAATTTCAGACATTATGGCTGTCTTAACGTAAATATCCGCTTAAGTGATTGCATTTTGAGATATTACGTCATTTTAGATGGTATGGGGTAATTATAAAATGTATAGATACCGGTACGCAATTACGGACTTTTTGATGGGCAGAATCCGTAATTGTCCTCATTATAAAATGGTAGTGGTCCCCGGGGTCGTGCAATGGTTGCTTGAAACGTTGGTTTCTAGGGTTGTCTCTTCCCCATCTGAGAGAGACCTCACGTGCGGCCGCAAAGACCTTGGAAGATCCTACCCTGCGATCTACCGTCCAGTTCTTCAGATGGATTCAGGTATGCTTCCGCTTTAAGATTAAGTCTTTGGTTTAATTCAATGATTTAGCATGAGCATGATCCTGTTTTAGGGCATATACATTTTGGTTTTGTGTATGCGTTTATGGGGAGAAATCCCTACAATTGGTATCAGAGTCCATGTTCATTGTTGATTCATTGAATTTTTGGAATGAATTTTTGTGCGTCTGGTTCGGTTCTTCCCTGTTCTCGGCTGCAAGTTTTTTTTAAAAAAAAAAAAAAATTCGGTCGTGGACGAGCAACGAAAGCCGTCGGGCTCTCGTTGCCGCCACTTAGGGATGAGGCGTGTGCAAGGGGACAGCCAGATCGGTGTACGTCGGTCGCCGGCAGGTGACGGCGGGCCTCCGGCCGTCGTAAGGCAACCCCGACGGTGGCTGCGGTGCCCTATGCGCCTCTGTTGCAGCCACAGAATCAGAGAGAAGGGGCAGACACAAGGAAGAAGAAGGACGACCAGAATTTGCTGGCCATTAGGCGGCGGCCGATCTCCGAGCGTCCTGGCGTAACCCGCCAGCGGCCACCCACGCAGTTGCGTGGCCTGCCGGTGGTCTTCCCGCTGTTGACACAGTCGCTTAAAACAGAGAAAAGGGGCAGAACGGAAATCAGAGGGGAAATCGGCCATATTCGGCCGGTATCCGGCGAGCGTCGGCCCGCCATCGTGGCGGCCGACGTCCGGCGTCGCTGGCGGTGCCCGCCGGCGGCCACCCACGGTGTTGGGTGGCCTGCCGGCGGAACTCCATCGCCCGCCTGCCGTTCGGCAGGCGAGCGGTGGAGGCGACGCCTCCGTCGCTCGGGCGGTCCAGCCGGATCGGTTTGGATCGGGTCTGTTAAGACCCGATCCGGATCCAAAAGTTTAAAAAAAAAAAAATTTTACCGCCCGCCCGCCCGCGCGACTGGTTTTAGATATCGGACCGGGTCGGGTCTCGTCGGACCCGACCCGTATCCACTAGGTTTAGGTTATGTAAATCGGTTCACTCTTTAAACCGGTTTTAAAATCGAAACGAACCGGTTCATTCGGTTTCGAAGCGGTTCAACATGATTCAAAACCGGTTCGGACCTTTTAATACCGATTCGGACCATTTTGAGGCCGGTTCAATAAGATACAGAACCGATTCGGTCCGATTCAGACCGGTTCAGACCTTTTGTGGGCCGATTCGGTCTATTTTGGGACCGGTTCATTAAGTTTAGAACCGGTTCAGACCCTTTTGAGACCGGTTTGGACCATTTTAGAACCGATTCAGGCCATTTTCAGACCGGTTCGGTTGATTTTCGAACCGATTCAGAGCATTTCAGACCGGTTCATTCAGTTTTAGAACCGATTCGGGCGTTTTTCAGACCGGTTCAGTTAGTTTTCAGACCGATTCAAGGCTTTTTAGACCGGTTCGTCCAATTTTTAGACCGGTTCAGCCCTATTTAGGGCTATGTGGGTGTTTTTAGTTGTGGTTTAAGACCGATACGGGCCATTTTAAGGCCGATTCAATGGTTTTTGACCCACTTAAACACAATTATGGTACCGGTTCATAAAATTTTGGACACTTTTGGGCCCATATCATTGAATCATTTGGTTTTGGATTTAATGTAGGGCAAATTTGTATGTAATTTGGTTTATGTATCAAGTTTTGGATTCATGTAAGACAATTTTGTATGTGTCACATCATTAAATCATTTGGGTTTTGGATTTAATTTTTGTATACAATTTTAATTAATGTATCATGTTTTGCACGTTATTAAAATTGTCTGTGTACTTTAGATGAATGTTTGGATTATGAATTTGATCTTTGGCCATGTCTGTTGTTTTAAATGAGTAAGTTTGTACTTTATATCGCCAAAGTGACCTCTATTGTACGAATTTGCCTGTTTTGAACATTAGATGTTAGTATACTTAATCCATGCGGGCAATGATCAGCCCAAAGGAGGATTGTTGCTTGGTCAGGTTTAGGTATACAGGACAATGAATATGTGATAATTTTTTAGGTTTCCATGTGAATGACGAGTCAATCCAAAGATAGGCTCGTTGTTTGACAGGATTAATTATCCATATTCATTGTTGACCAAGAATACCACTTGCAGTTAATATTTCAATCCAAAGATTGGATATTAGCGTTGCATCGGTACCTTGTGATGGGATTTGGGCCGTTGTATTTAAATTCATTTATACTTGTTATTTCATCCTTGTACATGTTTTGATT
>JAANDH010000018.1:676478-758067 GCA_011799765.1 Nymphaea thermarum | reverse complement strand
TTATCACAAAAGGCCTACATTGATAAGGTGCTTCAGTGATATGACATGAAAAGTTGTAAGCCAGGAGATACTCCAGTTGCTAAAGGAGACAAGTTTAGTCTCAAACAGTGCCCCAAAAGTGAAATCGAATCTAAGGAAATGGAAATGATTCCCTATTTGTCTGTTGTGGGAATTCTCATGTATGCTCAGGTTTGTACTCATATGGATATTGCATTTATCGTTGTATTGTTAGGCAGATACTCAAATGATCCTGGTATGGATCATTTGAAAGCAGTCAAAACAGTTTTGAGGTACTTACAAAGAACATAAGATTTTATGCTTACATACATGAAGTCAGACCAGTGGGAGGTCATTGGGTATTTAAATTCTGACTTTGTTAGATGCCAAAACAGTAGCATAGTATGTTACGAGGCATCCAATTAGGTTTTTATGATTGCAGAATTTTGTCACGGGGCTGCGCATTGTGAGTGGTATAGAAATGCCACTATGGTTGTTGTGTGACAATAATTCAGCAGTCATGTACTCTTATAACAGCCACCGTTTGTCAAAGTCGAAGCACATCGACATTAAGTTTTGGCTGTTAAAGAGAGGATACAGAATGGTCAGGTGTCTTTAGAGCATATTGGGACAAACTCCATTATTGCGGATCCGCTTACCAAGGTCTTTCACGAACATGTTGTTCATATGAGGGTGTTATCCTTGGATGATGCGCAGGTTTAGTGGGAGTTTGTATTTTGTTTGCTCTTATGTATGGACACATATTTAGTTTTCTGCAGAATAAAGTTTAAAGTTCTTTGGTTCCATTCTGTGCTTATGTGTTTATGTTTTGATCTCCATAAGGTTTTAAAGTTGGACCAGTTGAGAATAGGCATGTTGTAATCACATTACATGTAATTCTCATGCTATACATCCATATCAGATCTATGTCATTGATTATGTTAACATTTGTGATCATTGAAAGTTTAGCTAATTTTGTTGTAGCGAAAGCCGCTTTGGTTCTATGTTGATATGGTCATGGACGAGATTGGTGAAAATGACGTTTAATAAGATAGCAATTATGAGCTCCTAAGGTTATGTGTAATGTCTGAATGTATAAAGACATATTTGGCCCAAGTGGGAGATTGTAAGATCATTTGGTGGGCCGGCATATGTCTATGAGGAATTTCAGACATTATGGCTGTCTTAACGTAAATATCCGCTTAAGTGATTGCATTTTGGGATATTACGTTATTTTAGATGGTATGGGGTAATTATAAAATGTATAGATACCGGTACGCAATTACGGACTTTTTGATGGGCAGAATCCGTAATTGTCCTCATTATAAAATGGTAGTGGTCCCCGGGGTCGTGCAATGGTTGCTTGAAACGTTGGTTTCTAGGGTTGTCTCTTTCCCATCTGAGAGAGACCTCACGTGCGGCCGCAAAGACCTTGGAAGATCCTACCCTGCGATCTACCGTCCAGTTCTTCAGATGGATTCAGGTACGCTTCCGCTTTAAGATTAAGTCTTTGGTTTAATTCAATGATTTAACATGAGCATGATCCTGTTTTAGGGCATATACATTTTGGTTTTGTGTATGCGTTTATGGGGAGAAATCCCTACAGGAGGGACCAGCCCTCCCTGTCAACTGAAGAGGAGGAGAGGGTGTAGTCCTCTCAACCCTCCTCCTTCCAACAGCAGCACATGAAAGAGATCCAAAGGGGTTGGGTGGTTGTCTTGGCTAGAACTTGAGAAAAAGAGAGGGAGAGAGAAAGGGAATAGCTTAGATTCCCAAACTCGAGAAATAAAGAGGGAGAGAACAAAGGGAATAGCTTAGATTCTAACTATGGTATTGTTAGAGGGCAATATCCAGCAAGATGTAATACTTTTTTTTTCTTTTCAATCTCTCCAATTTTTAGGAATTAAAAATACATTAAGAAATCCTTTTCTTTTTCCTTTTTTCCTTTTCATTCCAGGCCGTTAGTTTAAACAACGAGCCCCTCACCTTACTCAAGCTCAACTATAGGCAAGCCACCTTTAGGCTCGAAATCAATTCATTTAATAGACAAGCCAACCATGAACTGAGCTGATACAAAGTCAATATGGAGTTACTTGACTCTTTTGACAGACAGTTTTCATTTCTGTCAACTTCATGTGCCGTTAAAAAGATTATACTAACATGCAAGTTGTAACGTAGTAGAGGCATCATCTTGAGTCATCAAAAACAGGGGTAGAGAAAGAGGGGACCGCTTAGGCCGTGATCTCACCTCAACTAACTGAAAAAAGAAAATTATATTATAAAAATAAAAAAAATTAATTTATATTTTTTGGATTTAAATTTAGTTTGATTGTTGGACCGTTTAACCTGCCCTTGAATATCTGACTAGACTGACAGAACTTGAGGGCGGGGTCTTTACCTTTCATTTGGGGAGAAGCCAAAATACTTTTGGTGCTCATCGGTAGTGATTTGACTCTTTGTGCAACCCCCTAATAGCCTAGAAATCACTCTTAATAAAAAAAAATGGTCACTCCAAGTTGCCCGTAACTCTGAGGTGGATCAATATTTCTTGACGACAACGAAGGGGCAGCTTTTGGATTGTTAGGAAAAGCAGAGGGCAAGCCATGTGCAGGCCCTTTGAAAGCTCCAATGCCGTCAGAGTTCATCCACCACCACCATGGAGAACAACCACAAGTTCCAACAAAAAGGCTACTTGAAGAGGACAGGTAATGAAGACCGATTGACCGCCGCCCTGGCGGCGTTCAATCAAGAGCGGTTCTACCATTTCCCTCTTTTGCTGGATTTGTGGAGCTCTTTCTTTTTGTGGGCGTTGGTTTTTTTGCAAGTCTCGATCTTTTGACGAATTCATGATTGTAGAAAGAAGAAGGAAAGAAAAGAAATGAAGAAGGAAAGAAAAGAAATGAAAACATCTATTGGGTTATAAATATTGGATGATCTCAACCCCTTGTGTGCCATGAAAATGGCCATCGCAAGCATTTTTTAACTTCTCAAGGAACAACCAAAAACATGATCGCGTTTGAATTTTTTTTTACATTTCATGGCTTCAATGAGGATATGTATTTACACCAACAGGTGGTTGAATGAACATTTTTGAAAAAAATAAGCATATTTTGTTATTCCACTGAAAGATTGACATTTTTTTGTAAAAAAGTTCAGATTCTCGTTATTTATCCCAAACTTATTATTTGGAAAGACCATCCTTGTTAATTGTTATTGTTTAAGCATTTCGAATATAAAATGAGACAAACATGCATCTCTCCCTCCCTCTCTCTCTAATTCATTGATGGAGAGCCCTCGCAATATTATTTACTAGTTAATGAGGGTGTGTTGGGCTTCCGGGCTGACAGATAAAAAATAAGTGATGCTTTTGCACTGGGAGACGTTCACGAGTTGCTTCTATGGAACAGAAAAAATTGGCTTCAATGTGCTTATCAATTTTGGGTGCCTTTAAAACCAAGTTTGAATGAACATTAAGTGGATCTCTCACGGGCCGACTCCTCTGGACCGTGCGGCGGATGACTGTACAGACACGGCACAAGGGAACACCATCAATGGGTCCTATTAACGATGAAAATTCAAATGCTCAGGTGCCCCTTGGACCCTTGCAAAATTCTGAGACACTTTGTGAAGCATCCAGCAACAATTCAACATCGTCCAAGGTCCTGACACACTTTTCAGATATAAGGCGGATTAAAAATTAAAAGAAAAGAAAGGCAGAAAGGAGATACAAGAACGACTATGCATTTAGATAAAAAGTTCCAAGTACACATTTAGACAAAAGTTCCTCATTGAAATGTTACAGGTTCGGCTAACTGTTTGACGGCCATGAGTTTTTTATAGAACGAACATTTAGCATGAACAATAAACCTTGTAGTATTGAGTTTCTCCGGTTGGGCAGCAATCTAGAAATACATAAGTTGGTGCATCTTCAAGGCACTTCACCTTTTTGAAGAAGGGAAATTGTGTACTCACCCGCATCCACGAGATCTGCAATGTTGTGGAGGGACCGCTCTTCAGAAGCGAGCAAGAAGATGGCCCTTGCCTCACCCTTTTTAGCTAGCCGTGCTGCTAAAGTTAGTGGAAGCTTTGGGGAGTTCAGACAACGAAGGATCTGCCGGTAGAGAGAGAGAACGGCTGGTCGATTTCTTGCCAAATCTTCTGCTGTTGCCCAAACCAAACCCTTCACCATCTTTAAATAACCACAATTGAATTGATGTCTTACAGATTGTCCGCTGCAGCTAGCTCTAGTATTTGAATATTTTATGGGTCTGCATATCTAGAAGAAAGGAATGGGACACAGACCATTAGACCAACAATATTAGGACCTAGCTTGAATAGGTTCAGAAATAAATTTTACAAGAACAGATCTTATGAAATGTATTGGCATGGAAGAAATTGCTATTGCAGCTGAGCAAGGCAATTCATAACAATGACAACAACAATGGTGCATTTTTTATTTTCTGCAGTTCATTACAACTGAAATTCTCCAAGATCTTCAATATTCAGATCTGCCAACAATTAAGAAATGCTTTACTTGAGATGTAATATTTTACTCAAACCAAGTTCCAAGAATTGCCTTTTGACAATTTTATTGGCACAAACGATTCTGGCCACTTGAAATCCAATGAACAGGAAGCAAGATACCACAATTATGAATTATTTATAGGCAATGTGGAGCACGTGTAGCAACCCAAACAAACTAAAAGAAAATTTAAGCAAACCAACTGGCTAAATAAGAGCTGTAATTAAGTATACCAACAGGCATCCTCTGAGGTGTATTTCATGAGAATCAGCACAACCATGTGTTGTTTTAATGCATTATAGAACACTTGGTTCTCCACTTGGAGGGTTCTGTTAGATCATGCAAAATTGACTCTAAAGAAGTGAAATAAGTGTGTGCTGACCGTGTGATGGAAGAAACATGCTTGGGAGCTTATATGTTCAGCCTCCCAAATGACCCCAAGAAAAACACTGCAATGAAAACCTCTGTGCATGACAAGCTCGAAAATCCTGCTCTCCCAAAACGTGGAGACTGGAGTAAAACTCAGCTATCGATTCCTAAAATGGATTTTTCCTGTAAGACCCACGATTTTATTAAGTTTCCTTAAATAATTGAAACGTACATTGGGGAGGAATCATCAAATGGAAGATCAAATGATTTCTAATGGACATCTCAAACTGCCAAGTTTATCGTAAAAGGGCAGAATTTATCATAAATGAGATGTTTTTGGGAAAAGATAAGGATAAGGATGTAACTGCAAAGGGGAAATTATCGTTTTACTGCAGCATTAGAGGGGCACGTCCAGCAACAGAGAGATTGAGATTGAAGTCGGAGGCTGCTGGAAAAGAACCTTACGCAGAGGGAAGGAGTTGCTGCCAAGGTTTATTTCAGATTTTCAAGAGGTATGGGGATTTTCAGTTATGAATACAGCATGAAGACTGTATATTTTGAGTTATTATACATACATATGCATGTGGATTTATGAATTTATACGCCTCGACATGAACCTATACATGAGGTGTTGTATGATGGTAATGCTACACAATGTTCTTCTATTCATCTCTGATTTTATAGAAGCAAGCATGCTAGGAGTAAGGCATGTTAGTTCTGGTTGAGTTTGAAATCCTCGGGTTCCTGTAGCATGGTGTGTATATTTTCGTTTCATCTATGAAGAACCGAGACCACAGATGACCCTAAAACCTAATACATCATCACACAAAAGAAAGATATGATTCGAAAACCCTCGCAAAGGGTCTGGCCACAGTAATTGCGATACAAAGCTGATAGAGGGACGACTCTGTTGTCATCCCGAACTTAAGATTATACCAAACCAAAGGGAAGAGCAGTTCAGAATGCCTTCGACAGAGACAGAAGGCAAGACCAGTTTTGCTTGACTTAGGATAAACCCCAAAATCAGCAAGCACATAAGGAAGAGAGGAAGGAATTGCAGAAGAGGCGACTTGGGTAAGGGAGAACCCGACCGGGAGTTTACAGATTTCCCCCTGTCGCACCTCTTCATCCGCCGGTTCCTCCCTATCGCAGCAAGATGGAGACGGAGAAGGACGCCATTGAAGCTCTGGGTTTGGGAGCTCGTCGTGCTCACGGTGACAGAGGTGTGAGACGGGGGCAGAGAGGGAACGGCGGCGACTCAAGGCGCCGGGAGCAGGTGGCGCGGCGGCGTGGAACCGAACGCTGGATCTCACGGGGGAAACAGAGATTTCTCTCTGGTATTTGGGTTGTTGAAGACGAGGGAAGTTCCACCGTCGGTCGGACGGTGGCCAGTCGGTCGAACAGTGGGCGGCGGCGTGGTAGACCCAAACGCAGGGAGCTCTGCTCCCTCTCTCTCTCTCCCTCTCTGGTTTCGTTTTCTTTGGAGATGGGTGGAGACTCCACCACCGGACGAACACGAAGACGAGGAAGGAGCGTCGAGAAGAGAGAGAAAATTGGCAGAGAAATGAAAGAGAAACGAGGATAGACGGTTTTTATATCTAGTTGGAAAATTTCAAAGCCGGTCCACATAATTAGCAAAACTTGGATAAGCCGTTATAATTTTTATAATTTCTTGACGCAGCCTTTTTGCTCAAACTTTCTTCAGAAAGAGGCTCGTAATAGATATTTTCAGTATAAACCAGAGATTCACACGAAATTGCAAAATAGTACTTTCTAAGTTCTTAAATTGTCCCAATAAGGGGTTTTCATGAAGTTGTTGGCAATTTCGGTGGAGAACGTAATGTTATTGCATTATTGCTCTGTGGTACCTTTTGTGTTATTCAAATTTCAGGAAAAAGGGTGTTGAATTCTCTTGTTTTTGTTTCTAAATAGTGATTATTGTGTCAATTTTGAAGGTGATGTGTTTTGCACTATGGCATCTTAATAGACTTTGCTTTGTTGTCATTAAATTAAGATTTAAAATGGTTGAATTATTTTGTTTGTGAAATCGAGCTTGAGGGCGGTTTCTGTGAGAGGTACTAGACGGTGTTTAGCATTGGCAAACCCTCACTTTTGAAATTCGAATGTGAAACGTAGACTTTGTGCGATGGTTTATGCGAGTGCGAGCTTTCTGTTTTGCCCAGTGTTTGGTTTCGTATCGGGAGGGGTGGTGTGCGAGAGTTCTCTGTTGTCGCCCACTCTTCTGTCTGTACTGGAGGGCGCACAGGGTATTGGGCGACACAAGGGCCCGGGGTTCTGATCTGTTTTGTTTCTGTTTGGGAGCGAGTGTCTCCTGGTTCCTCAAACCGGGTTTCTAGAGGGACCATGCTACTGCAGCGACGATCTGGGATATATCAGGAGCCCTCACTTCAGGTACCTTCGATCTATTGGATCACTTGGTGAGGATGTTCTGTTCTGCCCGTGAGTGTGCCCACGAGGTTTTTTGTTGCTCGGCACGATGACCATGACATTGCTAGAGATCCACGGTTGGAGGCCTACGAGGCTTTAGAGGTTGTGCACACCTCATTTTGTACTGATAATGGGTTGTAACTTTTTTTGTGTGTAAAGTTTTGGAAAACTTATGGTTATAGTTCATAAGGCATTTTTGGAATCGTTTTACGAAACTAAATACTATTTTGTTGTTTTGTTGAGTCATGTTTCATTCATAGCTGGATTTTCCCATACTCAGAGGAATTATGACCCTTCTTTCTATTCCTACAAGTAGTTCTTGATAGATTTTTGGCTCTTGGAGTAACGACCTCAGTCTTGTGATGGACGAGCATTGACATTCTGGACACTGCGTCGGTTTTGGAATTTCTGGTTAATGTAGTAGTTTGGGTCCAAGTATTTTATTTCAATACAGTGCATTTCTTTATGTTTTGATCATGACTCAATGTAACTTTCGTTATTATTTATATTAAAAAAAATTGGTGTCAAAAATTGGATCGTGACATTTCGTGCTTGGATGGTATCTGAAATGCACTAATCTAGCAACCTAGTTATCTGAAGGTTATTGTTTGGATTGCTCGTAACAAACCAAAACATCCATATTATAATTTATAAACAAGAGGCTTCTAAGATATGAAATTTCAAGACTTAGCTTCTAACAACCAATTGAATACTCTTCCCAGAAAAGGGAATTCTGAGAGCCTTCAGCAGCATGGCGTAGCGGGTCAGTGGCCTTCGGTAGATGCCGCTCTTGGTTGTCCGCTAGAGCTGGCCACCGTTTTTCATTGTTACGTATCAAATACTTGGCAAGTCTTACCCTCCTTTTCAGAATGAGCTTTTTTCTCCAATGCATTCAATTGGCGCTTACTTTAACCAACTGCGTCCACCTATCCCCGATCCCTTGTGCATAGGAGCCATCATCACAATCCACGAGCAAATATTCCTCTTGTATGCATTCCTTCAAACACTTTAAGCACATCCTTTGAACCACATGGTCATGAATTTGACCAATGATACGAGCCTTACTAGGACTCATACTTCCCATGTGGGCACCTCCGCCGAAGGCGCCCAAATACATAGTGAGGCTAATGTTTCTTCTCTTGAGTTTTGCGGTGAACAGGTTGGCGCGTCTACGGAAGCGGGTGAAAATCCTAGGGAGGCTAATTTCCTAAGTCTTCCTATGGCTTCTTCAGAAGAAAGCGGTGAAATTCGTTGTGAGGTTAAGTCCTCCTACCTGGATGAAGCGGCTCCAAGCGGGAAAGATGGAGTTAGGCATTGTGAGGCTAAGTCCTCAACCAAAGCGAAAAGCGAGGCGGAGCCAAGTCGAGGATGCGTCAAGAATCAAAGGGAGGCTAAAGAGCACCTACACAAGGAAGACCTAGGTGGGCTCGACCTAGGAGACCTAGACCCACCCGGTCTAGGTATGGAAGACCTTGGCTCACTCGGCCTAGAGGACGAAGACCCGGACCCACTTAGTCCAGATGAGAGGAACCTAGGCGTGCTTGACCTAGGTGAAGGTGGGCTCGGCTTGGAGAGGATGGCGCGTGATCCAGGCATGGATCAAGGCTAGTGGGCTCGGACCCACTTGGAGGACACAATGGCGAAGCTCGGGCGAACCCGGGCGAGGTGGGGCCTTAGGCCCATTTCAGATTTTAAATAATGCCTCCTCCAGTTTCTTGCACTGTTCACGAGCTTCTATAGTTTCTTTGACGTTCATGTATCAGAATGTTGATATTGAATAATGCCTCCTCCAATTTCTTGCATTGTTCGCAAGCTTCTATAGTTTCTTTGACTTTAAAGTGTCTTAAGGTTTGAGTCTTTGGTTGTTTAATACCAGCTTGTTTCCATTTTCACACCCTTTAATACGAGCTTGTTTCCATTTTCACACCCTTGTAAAGTCCTTATTGGGACCCTCTCAAAAAAGGGAAAGTAAGTTTCCATCTATTGCAAACTTCTCCTTGGATTGAAGCTATCTAATTAGTATATTAATCTAGTTAATTCTCAAACTGTTGCAACTAGTGCAGGCATTGTGTTGTTTTTAATCTATGAGATGGCTCTTCCAACATTGGTTGTGGTGTCTCAATTAGAATTCTTCCAACATTGGTTATGTCAGTTACTAAGGGTGAACAACGACTCGAGCTCGGCTTGTTAAAACTCGACTCGAAATCGAGTTCGAGCTGACTATTTCAATAAACGAGCCGAGTTCGAGCTCATTTTTTCGACTCATTTTTTTACCGAGCCGAGCTCGAGCTCTTTTTTCGACTCGTTTTTTAGTCGAGCCAGCTCGACTCTGCTCGAGCAAAAGCAATACATTGATTTTTTTTTACGTTTCATTTCATCCCGTGCATTCTCTCTCCGCTCTTTCTTCTACTTCCCTCTTTCTTCTTCTTCTCCTTTGCATTTTTATTACTTGTTGGCTTCTCATCTCTCTCTTCACTGGTTTTCTCCTTCATTCTCATGAACCCCCACCGGCCACCGATTCTTCAACATCAACATTAAGGCCACGTTTAATGGCTGGGGAAAA
Organism: Nymphaea thermarum; assembly: GCA_011799765.1. Taxonomy (NCBI): domain Eukaryota; kingdom Viridiplantae; phylum Streptophyta; class Magnoliopsida; order Nymphaeales; family Nymphaeaceae; genus Nymphaea; species Nymphaea thermarum. The sequence continues at coordinate 748,168 of JAANDH010000018.1, read as the reverse complement.
CACTGTTGAAGAGAGGAAAAATGAAAAAACGGTACGATTTCAACCGGTGTTATCAAACACCGTGAACATTCCCCGGGTAAAAAACTGGATCCAGGGGAAAAAATCCTTGGAAAAAGGGTCCGACTTTTTTGCGGGGATAAATTTTTTGCCCGTTAGGGCTTCTCATCACTCTCTTTCTCTTCTATCAGTCGCCCGACCGCTCGCCGTGTTCTCCACCACCGCGGCTGCTGTGCCTCAAGCCATCGTCCACTCGTCGTGCTCTCCACTTCTGCCACTGCTTTGCCTCTAGTCATCGTCCGCTCGCCGTTCTCTCCACTACCGCCGCTACTCCGCCTCCAGCCGTCGTCGTGGTATTTCGAAGAAGTTGAGGTACGCCATCCCTATTCTGCGTTCTGTCTTTTTCTATTCATCGCCATCTGTTTTTTTCTTCCACGGCTTCATGGGGAGGCTTGCAAGTGAGGTTTAGGGGAGTAGCGGCGGTGGTGGTGGTGGATTCATGTTGGGGTTTTGAGCAACGAAGTAGCTTAGTCATTCTTGTTTCCTGTTCTTTTGCTCTGTGCACTCTTTTCCGAGATTTGTTCCTTTTCATGACAGAATAGGACTGAAGCTGACATCGACCGTAGCATAGTAAGAAAAAATGCATTACAGAAGTGGTTCGATCAGGGAAACAAATAAATTTTCTTAAAGTCAGATGAGATCTCTTTCAGGAAAACATCAACTACCCTTGTAGCTTCAAGAACTTACTTCTTAGTTGTTGAAACTTTCATCGATTATCATAATTTTTCTTCAAATATTGTTTTTGCCCCAATTGCAAGTGTTCATCATTTTGATTTGCTTGGGCAAATGGCGCAACCATGCACCTTTGTGTATATGTGAGTATATGCAACTAGGTCAGTAGGTGTCAATCCGTGTCTGTGGGTATGAATGAAACTCTGAGGTGATTTGTCATGTGCTTGAATTCCTAAAATTGTTAATTAGCATATAAGACTTGCATTTTATTATCTTGCTGCCTTAGAAACTAAGAAACACAAAAGAGAGCATATCTGCCTCTGAAGAGAAAACTACCTTGTTAGAATTCTAATCCTGCTAACTCCCACAGTTCAGTTTCATTAAACCTGCACCTGCATCCTTGCAACATGGACATAGCGAAGGGTTTAATTACCCCTGTGCCGAAAGTCTGAAGCATGTGGAATCTTTTGAAAAAGGTTGTGGAATTAATTCCATTTTAGAACTTCCAATGCTTTAAGGATATTTTCATTGATGCAAGTGACAAATATAAATATGCTACGAGCCTACGTGCTAGTGTAAGATGGATTAGGGCCTTAGGTATAGCGCAAGGATTAAACCTCCAGGCTGGAAGTGAATTGATAAATTGAATCGAATTATAATGCATTATCTGAAATTCTGAATCCTGGAAGATTTACAAATACATTTTTTGTTTAGCATCTTCAAATTTTTAGTGCCTATTATTCTAATTCTGTATAAAATATTTCTCACCAAAACCATGTGAAGACAGAAAATTTTGCAATTTGAAACAAAGTCTTGAAACACCAGTGAATGTGACGTGTTGTGAAAAGCTAAAAGTTATTTATGAATAATGTAATGCAATTACGTGCCCTTTCTAGAGATTCATGTCATTTGCAAGTGTTCTTCTATCCTCTGATTGGGTCAGCAACTAATATGCATTGTGTGAGTATTCTCTTGGTGTAAACCCCGCTTTGGTCAACTAAACATGTTCAAGCATGTTTCAGTAAAATGTTTCTTATTGTCAAGGCACTGGATCTGTATCCTGAATTTTGTCATGGTTGCACCTTCTCAACTGGCAGTGGTGCACCAGCTACAATAAGTATGGAATTATTTCAACTTTTGTCGTTGAAGGAGCATAATTGTTCAAGTAGTGTACCGAGTAATATGAGTTCCGAGTTGGTGGATTAGTGATCCTTGGTTCTGGACTGATCTACATTTATTGGCTAAGGCGGCTCTATGTTTTTACATAAATTGCTCCTGTCCAAGAGGTCTTAGAATGTTATTATTTATTTATATGAAAAATAAGACCATTTTTGTGTTAATAAACCATTTTTTGCATTTTAATGGTGCATTTCTTCGTTGCTTTCAGAAATAAGTCATAATTGCTATTTTCCTTTTCAGGAAAGGTTCTCTGTTGCACTTAGTTTAGTTGGATATAGCTTGTGCTGATCATGGGGTCTTTGCATCTTTGACATATTTTTCTTACCACCAACCTTTGTACCCATAGTAGTATAGTTGTTTGATATGAAAAATTTTGATGAAAATTCATTTGAGCAAACTGGCATATTTTAAATATTTTTTATGAAAATTCATCTTTTAATTTATTGGTTTATTAATGCACGTGCATGTGTGATAAAATTTTTTTTTGAAGATGTCTATATAGCACAAAGAAGTATGTACAAAACAACAGGCATCCCTTGTTGCAAGTGGGCACAGAAAATATTTGATATTTTATTGAAGTCGTTTTCTGTTTGGATGTTTAGTTAGTAGTTTATACTTTGACATATTTGCTCTTCCATATGCATGTCTGTCTTTGTTCGTGTCTCCAGTGGAATGTCTCAGCCTGTTGTAACGGTCAACAATTTTTTCCATGAAAAAATTTTCTTGTTTATCAAACTAAGGATTTTTTACCTTGAAAAAAAGTTCCAGGCCATCAAACATGGCCTGAAACAGGAAAAAGGAAAATTTCCCCTCATGTCAGTTTACCGTGGATTTTTTTCCCTTGAAAAAATTCCCCCTCAAAAAAATCCAAGCCATCAAACGTGGCCTAAGGTACACACCCTTTTGCTCTCGGCTGCTCTTATCCCTTTACTATCCCCTTCTCTTTTCCCCTCTTTAATCTCTTTCTCTCTCTCGTTTTGTCCAAGCCTCTCCCTCTATTCTCCCCTTCTCTCTCTCCCTCTCTGATCTCATGCACTCTCTCGTTTTGCCAAAGGACGCTTTCTGAAACCCTCTCTTGGGCGAGGGTTTTGCCCAAGCGAGGGTTTCCCTCACTCCCTGGATTGGACGAGAGTATTTACCCAAATGTGGGTTTAGAAACCCTAGCTTGGGCGAGAGCCCCTTAACCACTGTAGGGCTTAAGGTGGATTCTGGGTGGGGAAGAAGCATGTGAAAATGCCAATGGTTGGTGTTGGCAGTGGTGAAGACGAGAGTGGTGGCGGTGGACTGGTGGTAGATCTCCATGATTTCAAGGGGAAGCAGTGAACCAGTTTGTCGAGCTTAATCGAGCTCGAGCTCAAGCTCGACAAATTCTGCCGAGTTGAGCTGGAGTTGCTTTAGACAAGCTCGAGTCGAGTTCGAGCTCGAGGATTTAGTAGTGGAGCCGAGCTGGCTGAACTCGAGCTTGACTCGGCTCTTGTTCACCCCTAGAGTTACCATGTATTGTGCTATTAAAATGTAGTTGAAATTCAGCCTTTTCCAACTTCATGACGGTAAAAACCACCCTACCTGCTTATCCCAGCTGGACGTCCTCTATAAAATAAACAAAATATCCTATGTAGTATCATAATATTTAATTACAACACAGCATTTAGTTAGTCCATCGTGCACATCTCGTATATAGCATGTCATGCATAATGTGCATCTTAGTTAAGAGAGTACAGTGATATCCCATGCATATTCAATTAGCAAGTATAATTCAGGCGTATGAACGTGATTTGCTTTATGATAGAAACAAATTACATGCAAAAATGTAGACAATAGAACATAAGGGTCTTTTCTTTAGATTTTATTTATTTGTCATGTAGTCCAGTGTTTGCATCCCCAAAATTTTATTTGTTTTAGAGTGCTTTAAAGAAAAGAGTTTTGTTTTGAAATAGAAAAGAAAAGGGACTCGCCTGTCGGTACGAGGATTGACCATTCCCGGTGCCTTTACCGGGGGTAATCAATCCTTGTGTTCATCATTGATGCATTTCATTTTAACTTAAACATCCTTTTGATTCTATATGCGGTGTAGAAAATATTAAAAGTTTGATTGTTTCAAACTTTTGAAAAGACTCCTGAAGAGTTGCTTGAAAATGTGAAATATTTTGAGAAAAAAGTGGAATTAGTAAATATCATTTGAAAAACTTGTGAAATCATTTTGAAATCACTTTAGTGTTCTCTTAAGACTTTAAGTAGGTTTGAGATTTTACTCTAATTCGGTTACCACCTAGTTAGAGCTACATCCCCTCTTGCTTAAGTTCTTCTGGAGAGGTGTTTGTGATCATAAGTGAAATAAAGTGGGTGAGAATGCATGAATGCATTTATCCTATATGAATGGAAGAATGTAAAACATTCCTACCACAACATTCATCTAAAGTTATTCCTACTACAATATACATCTAAGATTTTGTTGTTATAATTATTGTATATAAGAAAGAAAAGTTTTTGAAAAAGAGATTGAGATTGTAGACCATTAAGCATGATTCCAATATTGTGTCATTACTTGGTTTATGGTCTTAATGAAGTTGGTAAATAAAAAGATCGTGAAAGGAGAATGTCAAAAGAATAGAAGAGATAAAACACTCTTATGAAAAGAAAGAGAGAGAGATAGAGAAAGACATGCACATATGTATACATATCATCACATATACACATATATGCAAGTTTAAGAAAAAAAGACGTATTAATTTGAAGAGAAAGAGAGGCTTTAGAGGAAAAGAAAAATATACATACATATATATATAGGTATGTGTAATAAATTTTGTAAGAGAAGATATTTGTCTTGAAAAGAGGAATAAATATTTGAAAGAGATGAAATTGAGCACATGTACATACGTATTTGTGCACATATGAGAATTTATAGAATGGAAAGTGAAAGCATAGAAAGAGAAAGATGGGGGGAATCATCATGTTGGCATAGATGCATATAAAATGTGTATACATCCATACCTTCGCAAGATTAAAATTATGGAATAGTTTAAAATTACCAACTTCAAGTTTAATGTGGGCCGGCGGGGAACTTGGACTCGTGTAAGAATCTAAGCTAAGTCCCTAAGGCCATGTTAGAAGGTTCCTTTTGAAAATGTTTTGGAAAATATGATTTATATAAGCAAAGAATGTTATTATTAAGTTTGTTGTACGAGATATATTTCTTCCACCGTTGGGTATGGAAGAAAACGAGCAACACAACGAGACACTCATTGGGGTTCCTAATGGGGTAATTAAGAAGAAAACTAGCGTAAAATGACATGCAAATGCATATTAACATGTACATTTTCGTAAGGGTTCATCTCGGGTTAGACAAGTCCCAACCTCAAAAATTAATATGAAAATAAAGAGTCCCTAAACCACACTCTCATTCCCACCATTCATTCACACGTAAGTAAAGAACCAAACAACTATGCATGCATAATATATAGATAACATTCAAGGAAGGAAATAAAGAAAGAGGATGATGGAAAAAGTAAAGTTCAATTAGAAGGAAGGACATGATGTAGCTATGAAATGGTATACCACCTCATCTTCTCATGTTCCCGGTGCACTTGAGTATAGCCTCTTGACTCTAAAATAGAGATTGAGAGCTATCTCCTTTGGCTATGGAGAAATGAGGAAGAGAGGAAAATAGAAAGCAAAAGAACAACAAGAATGTATTCGTGAAAAGAAATAACATGATTAAAATGAAAGATCATCTCATCTTTCCATGCTCCCGATTCATTTGGGCATAGCCTCTTGTCTCTAAAAAGAGATTGAGCACTACCTCCTTTAGCCATGGGGAGATGAAGATGAGGAGAAAATGTAGAAAGAGAAACAAAGTTATATTTAATAAAGAGAAAACATGAATCAATCATGAAATAAAGATCTTCTCATCTTTTCATACTCCCAATGCACTTGAGCATAGTCTCTTGTCTTTAAAAAGAGATTGAACACTACCTCTTTTAGCCATAGGGAGATGAAGATAAGGAGAAAATATAGAAAGAGAAACAATGTTATATTTAATAAAAGAGAAAACATGATTCAATCATGAAATAAAAGATCTTCTCATTTTTTCATACTCCCAATGCACTTGAGCATAGCCTCTTGTCTCTAAAAAGAGATTGAGCACTACCTCTTTTAACCATGAAGAGAGGAGAAAAAGAGAAAAGAAAATAACAAGAACAAGACTATATTGAAGAAATGAAATAACAATAATAACAAAAATATATTCATTAAGGGAAAGAACAACAACAACAAGAATATATTGAAGAGAAGAAAGAGCAAGAAGAGAAAGAACAACAATAACAAGAATACTTGGAAGAACATGATTTAATCATAAAATACAATATCATCTCATCTTCTCATGCTCCCGGTGCACTTGAGCATAGCCTCTTGTCTCTAAAAAGAAGTTGAGTGCTATCTCTTTGACCATGGGGAGATGAAGATGAGAAGAGAAAATGAAAATAACAACAAGACTATGTTCAAGAAAAAGAAATAACATAATAATAAAAATATTAATGAAAAGAAAGAAGAGAGAAATAAGAGGGATGATGTTTACATACCTCTAATGAGAAATGACCTAAGGAAGATGAAAACCTTCACTTGAAGATCCCGTTTTGAATGAAACTCCAAGAGTGTTGTAGCTTGCTCCAACTTGGAGAAAGAATTTGAGAGAGGAAGAGGGAGAGATAGAAAGAGCTCAAGAGAAACTCTAAGTCTTCAAGTGAAAATACACTAGAGTTTCTTCCAAGGACCAATCTTACCCAAGAGGGAGGAAATGGGGGGTATTTATAGAAGATTTTGGAGCCAAAACCCCAAATTTGAATTTTTTTGAATTTCCTCCCCTTTTCCATCCGAATTTCACATAATTTTAAAGTATTTTGAAAAAGATATGACTTGAAAATGGGCATGATTGGCTATTTAAACTTATAAATATATATATATTTATTTTTTTTAAATGAGTTGGGCTTTTGCCCACCCAAAAAGACCAAAATCACCCTCTAAAATGAGTTTCTTTTGTCAAAAGGAGGGACAAATGGGTCTTGCCCACTAAAAGACCAAAATCACCTTCTAAAAGGAATTTCTTTTGTCAAAAGGAAGGGCAAATGGGTTTTGCCCACCAAAAGACTAAAATCACTCTCTAAAAGAAGTTTCTTTTGTCAAAAGGAGGGTAAATAGGTTTTGCCCACCAAAAGACTAAAATCACCCTCTAAAAGGAGTTTCTTTTGTCAAAAGGAGAGGCAAATGGGTCTTGCCCACTAAAAGACCAAAATCACCCTCTAAAAGAAATTTCTTTTGTCAAAAAGAGAGGCAAATAGGTCTTGTCCACCAAAAGACCAAAATTACCCTTTAAGATGGGCAAATGGGTTTGAAATACTCGGTTTGGATCTGAACTTGGGTTTTGGATCTAATTTGGATCTAAAAGTTGTATTTTGGATTTGAATCTTGCGCCTAAATTTTAGAAAAATTTGGGGTGATTACAGATGCCCCTCTTTGTTAATAAGCTGGTGTTAACCGTGCTTAGTGACAAAGATACACACCACAAATTTTTCAAACAAAACGTGTTGGGAGAGATGTTTCAGGCTTTACCTCTTACCTGAATGGGTTGTTTGAGCTTAAATTACAGGTTTAACCCCTTACCTGCACGGGTTTGCTGATTTCAAATTCAGGTTTAACCCCCTAAAGGGTTGCCTTGACTTGCATCACAAGTTGAACCCTTTAACTGTGTGGATTGCTTTGGCTTGTACCACAGGTTTAATCCATTTGCCTGCATGGGTTGCTTTGGCTTGCATTGCAGGTTTAACCCCTTAACCTGTGGGTTGCCCTCATATTGCAGGTTTAACCCTTTACCTGCACGGGTTGTTCTCAAGCCCCGAGCAATAATAATAATAATAATAAAAGATCCCAGTGTAATTGTAATGTTTTACGACTGGAAAGAATCTAGATTGAATAGTCGATGTGGAAACACAAATGTTTGACATTGATTGGAAAATATACAAGAGTACTAGGCATAAAATTTCTTGAGGTGAAGGGCATTAACAGGATCGGCAAGTTCCACCCCATCAGCATCAATTAGTCGGTATGAATTGTGGGGCAAAGCTTCCTTAATGACATATGGGCCTTCCCAATTTGGTGCCCACTTGCCTCGTGGTCATCCTCTGAGGTACACTGCAGATCGTAGGACCGAATCATTCACTTTGAACTGTCTCTCGATAACTGACTTGGCAAATTGTCTGGCTACCCTTTGGCGATAAGCTTCAGCATGTTCAACTGCTTTTAGCCTCTTTTCATCTAGCAAATCGAGCTGCATTAGCCTTTTCTGCTGATATTGAGTAAGAGGGAGCTCTATGAGAAAAGCGAACTTCAAAGCAGGTTTCAACACAAGTAATGGTAGAACAACTTCTGTTCCATAGACTAGCTCTGCTGGAGTGGCATTTGTTGGAGTTCTCATAGTGGTGCGATATGCCCATAGAGCGTTATGCATCTTTTCATGCCAATCTCTTCCAGTTTCTACTGTCCGTTCCAAGATGCGGATCAAGATCTTGTTGGTAGCCTCTGCTAGTCCATTGCCTTGGGGGTAATAAGGAGCTGAAAAATGGTGTGTGATGTGGCACTTGCTGCACAATTGTCTCATCTTTTCATTCTTGAAATGAGTTCCGTTGTCAGATACTATATCATGAGGGACTCCAAATCTGCAAAGAAGATTTTTGTGAATGAAGGACACTACATGACGTCCTTCCACTGTTCTGAGTGTGACGACTTCTACCCACTTGGTAAAATAGTCTGTTGCAGCAAGAAAATACTTATGACCATTGAAAGCTGCATGGGATATCGGTCTGACTACATCAAAGGCCCACATTGAAAATGGCCAAGGAGATGTCACAGAATGCAAGTGAGAGGCTGGGGCATGGATCACTGGAGCATGCATTTGGCAATCTTTGCATCTTTTGACGTATTGGTGACAATCTTTTTGCATGGTAGGCCAATAATACCCTGCTCGAATTATTTGTTTGGTGAGGGTTTGGTAACCAACATGGCCCCCACAATCTCCTTGATGTGATTCTTCGATGACTTTCTTCGCCTCATCTTCATCAAGGCACTGAGAGTATTCAGTGCTAAATCCACGTTTGTATAATACCCGTGCAGGAATAAAGTACCTTGTTGACATACGTTGTATTGCTTTTTGTTCATTTTTGGGCATTTCAACCGGGAATTCTCCGCATTTGATGTACTTTTTGATGTCATGGTACCAAGGCATATTCCCTCCTTGGATATGATGAACATGCGCCATCGTTTCAAACGCAGGGTGTTCTAATCTTCCAATCTCAAAAGAACGGATTGCTTCATTGGTTTGAAAAGTGATGGTGGATCCTAAGCTTGCGAGGCCATCCGCAATAGGGTTACCTTCTCTCTTTACGTGAGCCAATTGTACTTCTTCAAATTGACGGATTAAGGAGGTAGCGATTTCTTGATATGGCACCAACTTTTCGTCTTTGACTTGCCATTATCCATTCACTTGGTTTATAATAAGCTGAGAGTCACCGAAAGTATGCACTCTTTTCACTTGAAAACTCAATAAAGAATGAAGTCCTTGTATGAGGGCTTCATATTCAGCCATGTTATGGGTACATGGAAAATCAAGTTTCAAGGAATACGGGATCATTTCGTTTTCCGGAGTGATGAGTAAGATGTCTATGCCCGCTCCCATCACATTTCTGGACCCATCAAAGTACATCTTCCATATCAGAACCGTTTCCAATCTTAGTACGTATTCATCTGGAAACTCATCATTTGTTCTGATTTCTTCGTACTAAGGGAAGTCTGATAACTGATCCGCAATTGCTTGTCCTTTGATTGACTTTTGAGACACATATTCAAGATCATAATGCATCAACAGAACTTGCCATTTGGCGATACGCCCATTAAGGAATGGTTGTTCGAGGATGTACTTGAGATGATTTAGCTTGGAGAGTATCTTGACCTCACAAGCTAATAAATAATGTCTCAACTTCTGACACATCCAAACCAATGCCAGACAAGTTTTCTCTATTGGAGAGTACTTCTTTTCGTACTGGACAAAAGTCTTGCTAATGTAGTAGATTGCATGCTCGATGCGACTTCCTTCCTCATATTGTGCCAAAAAGCCACCACATGCTGACTCATTCACCATGATGTAAAGCAGCAATGGTCTACCCAACATTGGTGGTTTTAGAATTGACGGATTTAGAAGGAATTTCTTGATCTTTTCAAATGACTGTTGGCATTCAAAACCCCATTCAAACTTGACACCTTTCCTCAGCAGTTGGTTGAATGGTTCGCATCTCATGGCCAGATTAGAAATGAATCGTCTGATGGATTGGATACGTCCTTGCAAGCTTCGCAACTCCTTGATATTGGTGGGTGGTGGCATATCGATTATTGCCTTAGCTTTGATAAGATCCATTTTGATCCCCTTCTTACTGACCATGAAACCCAAGAGCTTGCATGACTCAACCCCAAACACACATGTTTGAGGATTCAAGCGAAGCTTATACTGTAAAAGCCTCTCGAATACTTGGGTAAGAGTTTCAATATGATCTTCTCTCGTCTTAGATTTGATCAATATGTCATCGATATACACATCCATGATTTTATGCATCTGATCATGGAAGATGGCAGCCATGGCTCTTTGATAGGTTGCTTCAGCATTCTTCAACCCAAATGGCATTACCTTGTAACAAAAAGTGCTCCAGGGTGTAGTAAAAGCGGTCTTAGGTTGATCTTTGATGGCTAATTTGATCTGATTATATCCCGAATATCCATCCATGAAAGAAAACATTGCATGGTCTGCAGTACTGTCTACCAACAGATCAATGTTTGGAAGAGGATAATCATCCTTCGGTGTGGCTTTGTTCAAGTCTCGAAAGTCGATGCACAACCTAACTTTGCCATTTTTCTTGGGGACCACCACGATGTTTGCCAACCATTCGGGGTAATCAATGGCACGAATGAATTTTGCCTTTAGCAGGTCCTCTAGTCCTTCTTTTACAGGGCCTTCTAGTCGAGGGTCAAGTTTCCGCAATTTTTGCTTAATCGGCTTGCAATTAGGATTTAAGGGCAAACGATGTTCGACCAACTGGGGGTCTAAGCCTGGCATATCTTCATAAGTCCAAGCAAAAGCTTCTTGGTTACTTATAAGAAAGTCCACCAATCTTTTCTTCTCATCTACTGACAAACTGGTGCCAATTTGAAGAATTTTAGGATCTTCACTGGTTCCAATATTAATCTCTTCAATTGGATCATTGACCAAAAATGAGGGATGTTCTTGTTTCTGAATCTGAGTGAATTCTGGTAATTATGACTCGGGTATTATCATAGAATCCCTTTCACCGACTACTTGTTCGATAAATGCTTTCTGCGGGGGACTTCCACGGAAAAAGAATAAACTGAGACATATTGAGTTCTGACATCCTATAAAGAGGATAAAGGAAAGAGTTAGATGAAACTAAAATTGACAACAAAAGATTACTTGCATTGCATATTAAAAAAAAATTCTTAGTTCATAGAATGGGTCCTCTCATGAGACTAGACCAAAAGATGTTTAAAATTACAAAATTCATGGGAGGATTTGAAACAAAAGTTAATACTATTAGCCCCCAAGATCTTCTTCAAATTCCTTCATGATATCCCAGTCCTCTCGTGTTCATCTGAAAAGTGATGCTAATCGGCTGCAAGATGCCATCTTCATTTTTTTCGAGGCCAGTGAATGGACGGTAGCCACCTTTCAAAAGCAACTGAAAACCTTTAGGATTTTTCATGGAATGAACATATAAAGGATGTTCTTGGTAACTTGCATGATTGCTCAAAACAATATGGGCACTTTCAGATGATTCGCCTATCGTCATGTTCTGCATCCATTCTTCCAAAGGTCCGTCTTTTGTTGTTCTTATGATGGGTACATCCACTGGATCAATTGGCCTAGGGATCATTGGTTGCACTAGCCTTTCGGTTGGATCCTCGGCGCGTATGGTGATGACTGATGTGCCAAAATTCCATTTGAGGCATTGATGAAGAGTGGATGGGATTCCTCGTACTTGGTGGACCCAGGGTCGCCCCAAAAGTAAGTTATATGATGGTGGCACATCTACCACATGGAACACAATGTGATGGCTAGTATTTTCAATGGTCACGTTCATATCGAGAGTACCTTTGTTGTTCATGCCTCGACCATCATATCCATAGATCTTGATATCATTTGAGTGATATTTGTCTTCACGAAACCCCAATGTTTTAGCCGTGAGATCAGGACAAATATTCAGACCACTTCCTCCATCAATCAAAACATGTGGCACTGTCATGCCATTGACTTGAACAACGATGTAAAGAGCATCTTCATGGAAATATCCCTATTTTGGGAGGTCCTTTTCTGAGAAGGTAATTGATTGATTTTTAGATGCTTGAACCGAGTATCCCTCAACCATACGCTCTTCCAAGGAGAGAATATCCAAATAGCATGGATCTTCATGTGAGGAGACATCTGATGATTCGTCGCCTTGTAAGATAAAAGTCCTCGGAATTATGGGAAGTTTCTTGGGCAAACTTTCTATCCTGCCATTCATCATAGCAATGAAATCCAGAGGTTCCTTACTTTGGTCTACCACCATGACTTTCTGTGAACTGCTCCCAATATAAGGTCGAATGTGGTCTTGTGGATGGTACGGAAGTGGAGTGCCTGTTGTGATCATGGCCACTGCCGCCTTTCCGTGGTCAGGGAATGGATTCCTTAGTATCTCAGGGGTGCTATCATCACAAATCTTGAGATATTTGTTGATGAAGTATTGAATAATATTTTTGAGGACAAAACAATCCTCAGTGTCATGACCAGGGGCACGATGAAACTTGCACAGTTTTTCTTTATTTCCTCCCATCATTTTTTGAGGCTCTGATACTTTTGGCAAGACGATAGTTCCTTTGGCGAAAAGGTATTCAAGGATCTTCTCCCGAGACTGGTTGAGAGGAGTGAATTTTCGGTTGTAGCTCCAACCTGGGTGTTTGTTTTTCCTTTCATCATCGCCTTTGAGAAACTGTGTGTTCTTCTTGAAACTGACTTCCTTGTCATGCTTATAGTTGTTGCCATGATCTTTTCTAATGCCAGCATTGGCTATGAAGTGTGCGGGCAACTGTGTCCTTCCTCCTTTCTTTCCATCTTCTTTGTATTTAGGCGCAATAATTCCATCAAAATCTCCTTCCTCAATTCCTTCTTCTATTGAGTTTGCTTGTTCAATCAACTCAACAAAGGTTTTGATCGGAGAGTTGCGGATGAGACTTTTCAAGGGTTGGGCAAGATTTTTCCTAATGAGTGACAAGGCTTGTGTCTCAGAAATGGGCTCCTTTATCTTATTGCATTGAATTCTCCATTTTTGGATGAATTCTCGAGCCTTTTCTCCCTGTTTCTGACGAAGACAACAAATGTTACTGAGGGTTGGAGCCATGGGAGCATTCTGTTCAAATCTTTCAACAAACATGTTAATCAATTTTTCAAACTCCTTCAGCTCGATTGGATTGACATTTTCTTTGTACCATTGTGCGGCAATGCCTTCAAGTCTTCTTGGAAAATATCGGAACAAAGCTCTGTTATTTGTCTGAATTTTGTAGCAATCATTGAAAAAGGTTGAAAGATGAACGTGTGGGCAAGTGGTTCCATCATATCTGATGAATTCTCTGGGCAGGCCTTTCACGTCTTCGTCTCCTTCAATGCCAAGGTAGTAGTCCTCACATGAATATGAACGTTTTCCCTTCCCCCTAAGTTCAAGGTTGTTAATTCTTTTCTCCATTTCATAAAATCTGCGCTTAGTCGGACTTTCTTCATCACTTGATTCGACCAATTATGGCTTGGTCTTTTTCTTCTTGCCCTTGATCTCCTTTACTTTTTCTTCAGAACTCTCACTGTCCGAGCTACTGCTAGGGATATGCCTTTTTATCTTTTTGACTTTCTTGGTTGGCTTTCTCTTTCTCTTAGGTTTCTCTTCTGAACTTTCGGTGGTGATAGGGCTAGGTGAGCTGCTTTCTGCAATAATCTCTTTTCCCTTCTTGCTTTTCTTTGTTTTCCTTTTGAGAGGAAGCAGTTCGGGTTTTTCTTCCTTACTAATTGCCGAATCCGAACTCAAATAATCTTCATCCTGATCTGTAGGAGAGGACTTATTCTTCTTCTTCTTTCTTTTCTGCTTCTTCTTCTTTCTTTTCTGCTTGGCAGCCTTTTCATTCTCTGGTTCTGGAGTAACCATCAAAGCCTTTTCCTCTTCTTGCTCTTTCATGAATCGCTCCATGAACAAATGGAAGATATGGTAAGCTTCTGGCTCGATTGCTGGGAGGCCAAGTGTTTCTGGCCAGAGTTCAGAAGATGAAGCCTCGTTCTGAAGAGCCTGCTTAGCTTGCGATCTAGTTTCAACCATCTTGTTGGCTTTCAAGTATTCACCTTATGACACAAGAAAATAGAGTTATTGGATGGAAATGATGACAAAATGAAGGTTCATATTGCATTACAAGTTTTAAGAGTTACATCCAAAGATACTAATAAAGATGACAACGATAGAAGGAATACGAAGTTGACAACATAAAACTTTTAGGGAAGAATGGATGGTGGTCGGTTGGCATCCCACCACTCAGCATATTCCTTCTTCACCACGGGGCCTGTGAACCAAGTGTATGATATCTGTGTCTTCCATTCTTGTCGAGCTACTGCAAACAATGCCGTCCATTGAGGAGAGCTAAGGTCGAATTCGGGAATAGCTCCAATTGGTGCATGCATAGAGACCATCTTCTGCCTTTGAGAGAATTGTCTCATACATCTATCAACACAATAATCAACTATGAAGTAAGGGCCCAAGAGTGTGGTACGCCCATGATGATGGTGAGTGTATCGGGGTAGGTTCTACCGACGATCACAATAGTCCCAAATGATCTCTCTTTCATTCAATTGCTCGATCAAACGACGGTATTGCTCTAAGGTTGTCAATAATCCATCAGTGTTTCTGAATAGACTGGTTTGGGGTCCCGCATGCTTGAGGAACCACAATTGTAAAGCATATGTGCATCCTTCTATGAAGTCGGTATCTCCAATGGTAAAGCGGGTGAGTCCTCGGTAAAGGAAGGCTAAGGCTGTCATTGCTACTGACAAGTGTCGGGTCCCTCTATGCCCCCATACCTGGAAAAGTTGGGCAATACAGACATCTAAAAGGTCACTTCCATCGGTAAATAATAATGGGAATCTGAATGATGAAAAAAGTGTGCATATATTGATGGTTTGCACATGCGGTTATGGTGATGATGCACACTTGTCAATTATTTAACTATTTTTAGAAATGTCTTTAAGATATTTCTTTTTTAATTAATTTGTATTACCAGTATTTATTTAAAAATATTCTTTTTCGGCAATATTCCGATCAGGAGAATGCCGGCTAGTTTGGCCGAGAATTCCATTACAAGCACATTTTAATTTACGAAAAATGGCCCAAGGAGTTAGGGAAAACAGGTGTTGGGATATAATATGGATATAATGATCAAGCTCTTTAAGCAATTATGGCCGTTTCTACATAATTTTGTGACTTAGTTGCTTACTTGTTTCTTCATTAACAACATTAAGATGAATTTAGTTTTGTCATAATCCCATTTTATCCTCAGGAAAAAACACTCATCGAACTCTTGGTTGTAGATAGGAGTATAGCAACCTAGTTATATGCGTTATATTGGTACTATTTTCGTGCGTCAATATTTTAATGACTAAATTACCCTTAGTTCAAACTGAAAAAAAAAACTTTCTTTTTTCAAGACAATATTGATTTCCATCTTGTAACAAAAACCAAAGTAAACAAGTTGAAATCAATGTCATGAAAATTGGATTCCATCTTGAACCAAAAACATGTAACAGTATGGTGCATCGACCTACACATTGACACGTACCGGGCCGTGTATGCCAAAATCATTTTGAGTGAAAATAATATTTGTATTTCTTTTAATAATATTTGGGAAAATTTTGCCCCTTATAATTTCCCTTTTCAAGATATCCGATAAATTAGCCTATGCAAACCAATATTGATAAACAACACTACGTAATTATAATAATATGGAAGGCAAGATTCTATCTTGATTTAATACTTAGTTTTAAAATACATGTTTAATTGCTATGTCAAAGATTGGTTAGGCCCATGAAGCTAAAAAGGATATACATCTTTTGAAAAGAAGAGGAAAATTTAAGTTTTTGGAAACTGGAAAGAAGGAAAACAGCTCATGTTTTCTTGGTATAATAAAAAACGTGCTTAAGTTTGTTAAAGAAGTGAATTTTGCCTGTGTTTTCTGTCTCCGTCAAAAGATCAGCCGGCGTGTTTCAGTAAAATGTATGGGTACTAGTCTAGGAAACTTTTAATTGACATATTTCTTTCCTTGGTTGCATTTAATTAATCTATAGCATATTTAATTTCCTTTTAGAGCGAAGATGGAGCAATGATAGATTGTGTAGATATCTACAACCAGCCGGCTTTTGGTCACCCTTCTCTCATAAACCACACCATTCAGGTACGTAACAGAGAAGCGCATATATAAGTTAATTAGAGAATGCAATATTAATCTGTCAGTATGAAGATTTGACAAGCAATTTTTCGTCTTACTTGCTACCCTTCATGCAAGGTAGTTGATATCAAAGTCTATGAATGGTCTTAATAGGATATTAGGCCCATAGAGATATTAACAATAACTAAGTGACAAATATACAAGTAAGCTGTAATATAAAAGATCTAATATTCAACCACATAAGCTAACATCCAACTAGCTACATAATACAAAAATGCCATGTTTAACATAGTATATTAGACAGTAATCAACACAATGTAATTCAATTAAGCAAAAGTTCAACAAACATGAATTAGATGTCTAATAATTGGTATGTTGGCTCATTTTCGGCCAGCAAATCTTAAAGATAGCTCGGAGTAGCATCTTAATATAAGCAAACCATTTTGCACTTGTGGTTCGTTTTCCAAAAGTTTTCCGTTTCCATTCAACATTTTCTCCAACTCGGTTCTAAGGTTGCACTTCTACTGAAAATGTCCAACACATTGGACTCTATTGATCCTAGAATGTCACTGTTATGAGTTATTTCTTTCAACCTAGCAGCTTGCCAACAAATGTCGAGTATTGAGTTTCCTTAATTTGGACCATTATCATGGGGTGACTTTGAAAGGGGGAAGTCTAACTATTCTGCTTTACATTTTCTTTTGATGTTTTATAAAAAGCTGTGTCTGTCGTTGGTGGAGAGACAGAAGGAGGTTACTAGTATGCGTACAGAGAAGCAGATCAAACCGAGATCCTTTCCCACTGCTATGAAAGAGGAGAAGAGAGCTTTACTTCTTTATGAATGAAAATCAAAGCCTCTATTATGTTGATTAGTAGCAGTTCGAGTAACTTCTGAAAGAGCATTTCAGAAGCTTGATGCAAATAAACAATTTATTCTTTAAAGCTTTCACACAGCATTATTACAACTAACCCTTGCCACAGCTTAAAATGAGACTGTGATCAACTTTTTCTTTTTTTTCTGTGAAAAAGTTTTTGCACAAATTTCTTGAAAGTCTCTTTGTTTCTATATAGACACCATTTTCTTGTTCTTCTGATACTAACGGTGCTGCTTTGGTCAGTACGCTGTTGCGGGCGTGAGTCCAGATCTGTTACTCTATGGAACCAAAGTAACCATAGAGATCTGGCAACCACATGTTGAAACATTGATGGAGTTCAACGTTGCACACATTTGGGTGTCAAATGGAAATCTAGAAGATTTGAACACAGCCAAAGCCGGATGGATGGTATCTTCTAGCCTTCACACGCACACCACACACACATATGCTTGCATTCACCAATTAACTGCAAGTAGTAGCTTTCTACGACAAATACATTTTCTAATATCTTGAAGACTCTCTCAATCTTGTGTTATAATCTGTGAACAAGTGAAGATATCTCCCCTTCTCTATCTCCGATGTCCAGGATTTCCGCAAATGAGCCAAAGAGTACAAATTGGACAAGCTCTCCCTTCTTCAATTTATGGCGGTCCAGTTTACAATGATGCATCATTTTACATATTCAAGGTTTCAATTGATCTTTCCCTTTTCCTTTTAATGTTGTTTTTCAGTTCAAAGTTTTGGATGGTATGGCTCCCTGGTTTAAATATGAACATAAATCCACTTCAATACTTCACTTTGACTTTGTGAGTTAGTGATCGAGGATTGATTGACTAATTATTTTTTATTTATTGCAAATATGGAACATAGGCTGCAGTAAGAAGAGGATGACTTGTCCCCTTTTTTGTTGTCCCTCATCTGCATGACATAGTAATCACGCTTCTAAATGTCATGTTAATTATTTCTGTCAAGCACTCATGCTCTTATACAGCAATTCAATACAAATGTTTCTTTATTTATTTTTAATCCAAGATGTTATATTGTTAATCCCAGTAGGTTGTAGTGTTTATTAATCTACGGGTGGGTCTCACCATGTACTGTGAGGCCTGCCGAGAGGAGAAATATTTTGGGTACACTCAGTTTGAGTATTCCACCCGTTTGACCGAAAACCTTATTGGGTTCCAATGACTCACGTGCCTCCACACACTCACTCAACTTCTACATTTGTTCTTTCAAATTCGTGTGTACTGGAAGTTGCCTTCCAAATAAATAAAGGAGCACAAACTTATATGGATTTATATTGGAATTTGATGCGACAAATTCCATGTTTCGTCCCATTTAAACGAAATTGTTTGTGTAAAAGCGAAATCATTTGTGATTTTGTCTGGTGTTTTTTTTCCTCCTAGTTGTAAATGTTTGAGTAAAAGGAATCTTATATTCTTATGCTTGAAAATTGAATCTCGTTGGGAGGATGCAAGAATTCTTATCATAGAATTATTTTGTTCTATTGTCACAAAAATATACATATTTCCTTTGAAATAAAATGACCTTATCTTTAACTTCAACAGTGACTTCAAAATACTCCAGGATGGCGCTGATGGACATTGGTGGCTGCAGTTAGATGATGAACTAGTAGGTTATTGGCCAAGCACCCTTTTCCCTAGATTCTCAGAAGGTGCATCCTCGGTTTCATGGGGAGGAGAAGTCCTCAATGGAAAAAGATGGAGAGGGCCTCATACTAAGACCCAGATGGGTAGTGGCCACTTTCCTGGAGAAGGGCTCACCAGGTCTAAGTTATTTTTCCAACATCAAAATTGTAGACCACAACCGCCTTCTTCGAACTCCTCAAGTTCTCGGCTCCCTTGCCAGCGAACGACACTGCTATGGCATTGAAAAACTTGGTGATGTCGGTGGAAACTTGAACATAGCTTTCGCTGATGGAGGCCCAGGTCTTGGTCCAGGCTGCCCATGATGCTGAGCCTTGTTTTTTCTGAATTTACCTCCCTACAACTGCTATATCATTTACTTTTCCCCTTAATCAATTGTAAATTCATGATTGATATAAAAGCTTAATTTGATTTCTTCTCCAGTAGGCATGCAAAGCATCCGATTTTGGAGGCTGATTCTGGCCTTTTCAAGCGGCCAATAGATATGGAACAAAAACTAAAATCAGTGTATACAAAAACCATTTTTTTTAAATCTTTTTACCTATGTAACTTCCACGTAAATTAGGTAGCATTTGGATGACATCTTGCAAAAATGAGTTTTATGGAAACATGGCTCTGTGAAAATCAAATTTTTAATGATTTTTGAAAACTTGGTTTGTGTGTTCAGATACTAAAAGACAAAAACTAGGTTTTCGTTTTTTTTTGGATGACAAAAAAATAAGCTTTGGAATATGCTTGTGAAAACTGATTTCAGTTGAATAGTAGTTAATTTAAAATTGTTAAAAAAGAAAATAATTCCATGATATGCTATGCATATTTGTGTTACATTTTTATGAGGACTAAAGTACTAATTAACATGTCAATAATACTTATAGAAAGGCTCGTCAAGACAGAGAAGAAAGAGTAAAATTTTCATGCATTAATGCAAATCAAAGAAAACACCAATCCTGATATCATAGACTCTCTACACAACTCACCTTCTGTTGTGAAGTACATGTACAGGACTAGGCAATTTAATTACTACTACAACAAAACATCATTTTTTTAAGGATGAGGTGTGGTGGGGTGGTTCCGGGAAAGATCACATTAAAAAACAATGCTGAAAACAAAATTTTGGAGGCAAAATATTTTGCTTCCAAAATGCTGTTTTCAGCATGCATCCCAACAGCCCCTTACAGGCCTTTGATTGTTACATCCAAATGATATTCTTGAACCCCTATTTCTAAACATAGTAAAAAAGGAATTATAAAAATTAAGTTAGGTTTAGGAAAATTAGGATTTCTAAGCTATGATTTGGATTTGGGTTGAGAACTGTCAAGTCGGCCTTCCATTTTCAGATTTTTCAAACTCATTCTATATGTATAAAGAAGTCAAATGTACTAAAAAGAAGAAATTTTTTTCAAATGTGTTGTGGCCCTTTGTTTTGGGGTTACCTGTTGGAAAGAAAATTAGAACAAAGGTAACTGCAAAAAAAGGGGGTGCTCCGATAGCAACAGGAAAAAGAAAATTAGAACAGTGGTAACTGCAAAACAAGGGGCCACTACTTACACGGATATTCAGATGGAGAGATTAATGGAGCCCTTCATGCAGATGCAGACCTACTTTTGCCTCAGGTTCTTTGCCTCTCTCAAGTATTTGAGTGATTATGGAGCAACTACAAAGTATTTGAGTGATGACAAACTTAATGAGAATGAATTTTTCATTTTAAATCAAAGGAGCTTTTTATAATAAAAAGTTTCATTTCTCCATTCATGCTTCCCCTCCATCTTAAAAGCCAACTTACAATTTTCAAAACTTCTATTAAAAAAAAAAATCTAATACTGCACTTTTGGCAACGTCAAAATCAAGTGGAAACGTTATGTTTCGCAGCAGATCTTTAATTCAATGAACCAAAAGTTTGGATGGGTTAGCACAATATCCAGCTGCATTTTGGCCAATGGATGGCTGGTCATGACCTCCCTTAAAACATGTCTTGATCATTTCCAAAAGCTTTATACATTAACAAGAGGTTATCCATCACTCGGATGAGGTCCAAAAGCCCTCCATTTTCATTGCTTCCAAAGTTTTATGATACATCGGGGTTTGTGCCTCTACCTTTATTAAACAAAATTACCTATCCAGGGAATGTTAGCACTATACAAATGCCAATCTTCAGTGGTTAACAACAAAGGGCTGACTTGGCCCTCCAAGAGAACAGGAAGAAAACAGAAATGGGAAATCAAACTATAGACTGTTGTTAATCTGCACAAAAGAAATCACCACTTTGCTTGTAATGGGCAGCGATGAACACACCAAAATCAACCGTAGCATCCACTTTTGCTACCTTAACTCTGGGTCAGTGCCTTCTAACAGACTGCTGCAATTAACCCACACTTTCCTACCTTCAAGATGCTGACGGAGCCTCCGGATTAAGACATCCACAGAAGAAAAGATAGTTATCTTCATCTACCAACATAATCCTTGTGATAATTAAGGATTTTCTCAAGAACCTCTACCTCTCCCTCCAACACTCTTCCTCTGGGAGTTGGCAGAATTTTCACACCTTTAAAACCATCCCCAAAATAAGATTGTCCCGCAGCTCTGTTACAGCCTGCCACCTTTATAAGAATGATTTCGATGATCAACATATATGCTGAACCTCTACAATTGTCTACACAAACCAGCCCAGTTTGAATCCATAAGCGCAACTTGCCTTCAGCCTCATTTAAACATTTAATACTCACAAAAGAGTCTACAACTCCTCCAAATGTCTTCCTTCAGCTTGCTAACTTGCAAGGAGATTTCCTCATGCACTAGCTTGTTCTGGTACCACCACAGGTACTAGCAAACAAGTAGAAGAGTAATCTTCAAGCATTTCCTCTGTCATTTGCTGCAAATCTTTGTTTGCATCTACGTCCTGATATCATGTGGAAACCTCCTAGAAGAAAAAAGGGAGACTCCAAGTTTAGGTAATTCCTGGCTTTTACCTAGGCACGGGCCTGCCCGTGTTGGAAAACCACAGACGGCAGATGGAAGGGCCGGTAGAACTGCCACTTTTCACTGGCTCTTTCCAAACTTTTTTTCTTTTCTTCTCTTGCTTTATCTTTTGTAGAATCCATCAAGCAAAATCATAATGAGGACAAACGGTAGAAGCTGTGGAGCCACAGCTTGCCTTTGTCATATGCTTCCAAGCTGTAACAGCCACTGCCAGTTATTACTGTTCTATAGTGCTGTGATCAATATTGTCAGTACCATTTACATATGCAATGTTGGAGGTTGCCTTGCCGTGTCCTCAATCTACAGGGTCACTACTTTCCATTCAAGTAGTCATGTGGAACCCCTCAATCTTTTAGTCTGTGATGTCCCCACCATACTAACATAAGGTAGCCCAGTTTCTCAATGTGATGAAAAGAGAGCTAGGCCAATATACGTCTTTGCATTGGAAGCGAAACTACCAATCATGTGTTTCTTTATCTTGTTCACAATCACGCTTTGAGAACCTTGTTGATATTGTTTGTGATAATAATAGACAAGCTAAGGAAGAATGTAGTTACCTGAGATATATCATGATAGGTACATGTTAATGCACAACTGCATAAGCCCAGAACCGCCAACGGAAGAACCATCACTGCTTTTCAAAGAACAATAGAAGAACCATCATCTGTCCTTTGTTCAAAAATCCCTGCCGACATAAGTGGCTATCTTGTACCAGATGAGCCAGTGCTTCTTGAGAATCACGTCCTGTCTTTGAATCATGGTTCTTGACGCTATTCTCAAGCAAAATTGACTCATAGACTCATCTGCCCTTTGTTCAAAAATCCCTGCGTGCATAAGTGGCTATATCTCACTCAAGTTATAACTGTAGGAGCAGAGTGACTGGTGAACCTCTTGTACTAGATGAGCGAGTGCTGCTTGAGAATCCCGTCCTCTCTTTGAAGAATCTTTTTCATATTGCTCTATTTACAGACTAATGGTTGCACCAACTGAACCAGTTCCAGAGAGACGGAACAACTGCATGTTCAGAGAAACAACTTAACTAACAAATTTCATGAAGCACTTGGCGTTCTAGTCACAGGGCCAATTTTCAGCAAGAAAAGCTTCACCAGCATTTGGCAAACTTAACGCAACAGGTCAACAAGTAGATCGGTAGGCTGTTTACCAATCGCTACCCATCTTCAAAGAGATATGGTATGCCCTGGTAATATGAAGCAGAGCTATTAACAAGATCCTTGTACTCAAACTCATCTGCTTGAACAACAGTTGATACATCTAATTTTATATCCTTTATCATCCTTCAATAAAAAACCACCAAAATTCTAATTAACTCCAGTTCAAATATCTAGAAAAACGGATTTTGGTATTACAGATACTCATTTTACAGGTACTTTTTTTTTACATTGCATTTATAGCACTTATTCTCATGAATCCACATTTATCACAAACAACAATAGTGTCACCTTTATACCATATGCACTCTACATTAAGATTTTCTTTCCAATCGTAGTAGCATCCATGTGAATAGTAAATGGAGCCAAATGATGCAAGAAGGAATAAGAACCAAGAAGGAATAAGAACGAATCTTAACCCGTCTGCACTCACAACTAAACTAAAACTATGCTTAAATAACCAAAACTCAAGCAAATAACTAAACGAGCAAGAAGAATAGAGAAAACTAAGAAAACTTGCATTTCATTTCTTTCAACTGATTGACTGTCCTTATAAAATGAACCAACGTCCATTTATATAAAGAAAGCGATGGATTGCAGATCTGGATCCATATACAAGTACAAAAAATCTAACTAGATGCAAATACAAGATTTGGTTATGCTTTCATCTTGCATTAGGCTCCCCTAGTTGGAAAAGAGTCATCCTCGACGAGTTTAAATCTTTCATTTTGCCAAAATGATTTTTCACCTTAGAGGGCTAGGATCTGCTGAACAAAAGGTTTCACCGATCGCCTACGTATGTTAAAGTGGTAGCCTGCTCATTGCCAGAGGTCAAGTTTTGGGGGAGGCTTTTGACAAGGAACTTGAGCTTGGACTTGGTTCTGGAGCGATCCTGCACCGGATCTAGCTAAAGAAACTGGAAAAAGTGGGTTTGGGTCCGGATCCAGACCCTTGAATCTGGAGACCGGGCGATATAGGTCTGAACCGGGTCTGAAACCCGTTTCTGTTCAAAACGGTCACATAAAGGACTGGCCCGAACCATCGGGCACCCTGTTTCTCCCTTCCGCCTCAATCAAAAGGGAGAAACAAGTGCAGAAGGGGCAGGCGTCCACCATCACCCACCCAACACTTTTGCAGCAAGAAGGCGGCAGAGGGTGACCGACCATCGCATTCGGTCCACCGGCAGGCAGCAGTCCAGTAGACTGAGCTGGTTCAAGTGGTAGGACCACAAGGTAAGTAATTCTAGCTTGGTCTCATCTATTTTTGCTTACATCCATGGGAGGGTTTTATCTTCATTCTTATTCCTAGCTGGGAATGATAAGCTGCTAGGGAGAGCTATGATCAAATGCACATTTTAATTCATGATGCATGCATCAATCGGTTTTTTTAAGGAAGAACCTAAGAATCAAGTTTTCAAAAGAGCCCGAAGGCCATGTCCCTTTCAAAATAGCTAGCGTAAATCATTTTAAATTCCCCACCATGAGAGGAATCTGGGTTATGGTGGCAGCCACCTCAGCTTAATTTCTAAAATTTAAATCAATTTTAAATCCAAGTTAGCATCTAACTGGACCTATCTTATCCTATCAGATCAAAAGAGGGCAAATTGCTCAAGCCTTGGGCGTGCATGTTCCAAGGGAGGTAGATACAGCCACCTCCTCTCCTTCCTCATTCAACTCCATCTGTATATAAACTCACCTTGGGAGTGAAGGTATGAGGACAAAAATTTGTGATTTCTCTAACACCTTCTTTTAGTTGCAGCCCAGAAAAAGAGCAGCAAAGTACAGCCATGACCAACAAAAGGAAGAATAAGATAAGAAGAAGCTAAGGAGAAGAAGTCGTCATTCAAACCTTCTCCCTTTCTCTATTTCGCTCTTTCTCGTTTCCTAGCATAGGGGAGACGCCTCGCGGTGGAATAACTACTCACCTTTAATTATTAAAAAAAGTTATCCATTGTCATCAAACCCCAAGCCTGCTGGACTTGATGCGTGTCAAACAAAAATTTATTAAAAAAAAGTTATCCATGGTAATCAAACCCCAAACCTCATTGGTTGGATGCGCATCAAACCCGAATGGTCAATTTCAAACTCATTTAGCACATCCCACAGACAGTCATTTTGCAAATACGTCAAACTTAGAGGGTCATTGTCAAATTTCTCCTTACAATTCAAATAATTTGAGTGCGCTTCATCTGCATTTAAAAAATGGTGGGGGTTGGGGGGAGGAGAGAGTGAGAGGGAGAGAGGGTTTGTCTACCTTGATCACATCTTTTTCATTCATCCCCCACGATATCAGAGATCCTCATGCAAGGAAGATGACGAGTAGCATTATGTTTCCTTTCTGAATTCAATTTTCTTACTACCATTGTTTTCATTCAATTTGGTTGTGGCTATATTTCTCTCAAATAGAGGGGAACATTGCAGCATATTTGATGATTTATGAAGACAATGATGATGAAAAGAAGGGTTCTCTAAGGAGATCTCTGGCCATTGATTTAGAGTAGTTTTACATTGGTTTATACTTTCTTTCATTTTTGCTAGTTTGGTTGGTGTTTAAATTAGTGTTACTTGAGATTCTTATTGGGTGAGAGAAATAAAGAGAGAAAGAGAGGACCCTTGTTTAGCTCTCGAATTTGCTAAGCTAGCATACTTTAGTGGACCCTTGCTGAGGTTGTATTTCAGTTTTTGAAGTAGACAATGGAGCTGTAGAATCTGTTGCCTTAAACAATCATTTTTTGGTCGGCTTGTAGGTTATACATGTAAGGTATGTCCCACATCAAAGTTCAGCTGATGATGGAATTTCAACTTCCATTTCCTTTTTGTTTTTGGAGAAACATAGAAGGAATTCGTTGTGGTTTATGGTTGTTAATTTACTTTCAGAGATTGCTTGCAAAGCAAAGCCATAAATTTTTCATGAGAGGGGCCGAATCAAAGTTTCTAAATTTCGACACATGCAATATCATTTTTCTAAATTTCTATATAGGAAAATTATAATTTTCTAAAATACATATGTAGGTTTTTTTTTTAAAGTTGAGGTAGGGCCAGGGCCCATGCGAGCCCCATCCCCCTCTTGATTGCTTGCACTGCACTCAGCATCACTTTTACTTAAGAGAGCAGCTATAAAAGGGTCACTCCTACTGTGCAGAGCATCATACAATGTTTAATTATCCCTATGGCTTTTCGAGGTAGGGTAGAAGGTTCAACATAGGTTCCAAATTCTTCATACAAATTTTTTATGTTGATGCTTTGATTTTCATGGTTTTCTACTAAAGGCCAAATTTTTCATCCAGTAAAGTAGGCAATGAGGTCATTTGCATTGACCTTGGTTGGGTTCATAAGGAATTGTTTTTCCAATAGATCATTTGGGTCACAAGTTGGGGTAGGGAGGTCTAGTATTTCGGCAAATTCATCTAGTAATATTGTCATTTCTCCCCATGAAAACCAAAAAGAGGAGGTCCTTGGGTTCCAACGCTCGGCGATTGTATGTAGCAAATTTCCATCAACTGACTGCATTCCTCCAGCTGCCATTATCTCTAGCCCACATTCTTCAAAGTAAGAAGGAAACATCCGAGAGAAGGTGGGATGCTAAGTCCGATACCATTCGGGAGCCAAAGGTTTAGACTCAAAAGAAATGTAGGTGGACCGTTCGGGACCTTCCCCAAAGAGGATGTGATCATAAGGGAATGTGACACCACGTTGGAAAGAATACATCTTGAATGATGACTCTAAAAGATAAAGATTGAATTAGTGGAAAACATTGACTAGGTTGACAAAGACAATATGAAGTAGATGTGTAGAATGAGGTTATAAATCATCACATAAGGTTTCACGCACATCAACATCTATCATGAAATAATTTTTTTTTTTTTGGAAAATTAGGTATAGAACCTAGTTGAGATAATTTTGTATCACGATAATCCGATGTCAAGTTATGCTTATATACCTTAGCCAAATGACTTAGTACGAGTATATATTTTTTTCTTTAGGCAACTAAGTGTAGGGTTCATCAACTTCTTCTTGATCGCTCGTCGATATACCATAAATTACCACTCATGGTACTAACGAGGGGGCTTTCCCGCCCAAGGTGTGGTCTAGTTGTAAGGCTTAGTCTTGTGCTACCGCCAAAGACCAAGCCTGGCAACATGATGACCAGGACAAATAAGTATGAGGAATTTTGAAATATGAGAAATCATATAAAATGAGTTGTCTCTAATGCAATGTTGCCTAAGTTTGATGATTAAAATAGAAGAGCAAACATAGCTTTCAAACAACTCCTAAATTGAGAAGGGTGGTATGTGATCATAGATATATGTGAACATGATTGATCCTCCTCAATTAGTTCTATGTGCAAGAAAACAATCACAATCACCAAACAATACAATGAAATGCCAATGGGGTCGAGGCCAAAATCATTGGCAATATATGAGATGTTCAAATTAGTGAAAATACATCAATTATAATCATAGTCAAACGATGACGGGTCCCATCACGGTCGCCATCTGTTTGCATCTCCAAAATTTTATTGGTTTTAGAGTGCTTCAAAGAAAAGAGTTTTGTTTTGAAATAGAAAATAAAAGGGACTTGTCTGTCGGTACGAGGATTGACCATTCCCGGCGTCTTTACCGGGGGTAATCAATCCAAGGGCTATGTTCATCATTGATGCATTTCATTTTAACTTAAACATCATTTTGATTCTATATGCGGTGTAGAAAATATTAAAAGTTTGATTGTTTCAAACTTTTGAAAAGACTCCTGAAGAGTTGCTTGAAAATGTGAAATATTTTGAGAAAAAAGTGGAATTAGTAAATATCATTTGAAAAACTTGTGAAATCATTTTGAAATCACTTTAGTGTTCTCTTAAGACTTTAAGTAGGTTTGAGATTTTGCTTTAATTCGGTTACCACCTAGTTAGAGCTCCATCCCCTTTTGCTTAAGTTCTTTTGGAGAGGTGCTTGTGATCATAAGTGAAATAAAGTGGGTGAGATTGCATGAATGCATTTATCCTATATGAATGGAAGAATGTAAAACATTCCTACCACAACATTCATCTAAAGTCATTCCTACCACAATATACATCTACGATTTTGTTGTTATAATTATTGTATATAAGAAAGAAAAGTTTTTAAAAAAGAGATTGAGATTGTAGACCATCAAGCATGATTCCAATATTGGGTCATTACTTGGTTTATGGTCTTAATGAAGTTGGTAAATAAAAAGATCGTGAGAGGAGAATGTTAAAAGAATAGAAGAGATAAAACACTCTTATGAAAAGAAAGAGAGAGAGATAGAGAAAGACATGCATATATGTATACATATCAGCACATATACACATATATGCAAGTTTAAGAAAAAAGACGTATTAATTTGACGAGAAAGAGAGGCTTTAGAGGAAAAAAAAAATATACATACATATATATATATATATAGGTATGTGTAATAAATTTTGTAAGAGAAGATATTTGTCTTGAAAAGGGGAATAAATATTTGAAAGAGATGAAATTGAGCACATGTACATACTTATTTGTGCACATATGAGAATTTATAGAATGGAAAGTGAAAGCATAGAGAGAGAAAGATGGGGGGAATCATCATGTTGGCATAGATGCATATAACATGTGTATACATCCATACCTTCGCAAGATTAAAATCATGGAATAGTTTAAAATTACCAACTTCAAGTTTAATGTGGGCCGGCGGGGAGCTTGGACTCGTGCAAGAATATAAGCTAAGTCCCTAAGGCCATGTTAGAAGGTTCCTTTTGAAAATGTTTTGGAAAATATGATTTATATAAGCAATGAATGTTATTATTAAGTTTGTTGTACGAGATATATTTCTTCCACCGTTGGGTATGGAAGAAAACGAGCAACACAACGAGACACTCATTGGGGTTCCTAATGGGGTGATTAAGAAGAAAGCTAGCGCAAAATGACATGCAAATGCATATTAACATGTACATTTTCGTAAGGGTTCATTCCGGGTTGGACAAGTCTCAACCTCAAAAATTAATATGAAAATAAAGAGTCCCTAAACCACACTCTCATTCCCACCATTCATTCACACCTAAGTAAAGAACCAAACAACTATGCATGCATAATATATAGATAACATTCAAGAAAGGAAATAAAGAAAGAGGATGATGGAAAAAACAAAGTTCAATTAGAAGGGAGGACATGATGTAACTATTACATGTAATTTTTTTTTTAATTGAGGTGGGGCCAGAGCCCATGTGGGC
This sequence comes from Nymphaea thermarum, assembly GCA_011799765.1. Lineage (NCBI taxonomy): Eukaryota > Viridiplantae > Streptophyta > Magnoliopsida > Nymphaeales > Nymphaeaceae > Nymphaea > Nymphaea thermarum. The sequence continues at coordinate 718,786 of JAANDH010000018.1, read as the reverse complement.
CCTACCTTTGGTTCTGCCCCTGATCAGTTGTGTGTGTTTTTTATACTGGTAAAGGAATGTGGATTCGGCCGCTACTTGAATTTGAAGAGTATAGGGAAGAGGTTTTGGAAATCTTTTGGGTTGTCAACGTCAGCTTTTTGTTGGTGTTCTTAATGCAAACCTAGCAGCACAAGTGCTCAATTTACTTAATGTTTTGTTCCTGTAAATGCTGTTAGAGATTGGAATTCTTTCCCTCAGTTGTAAGTGGCTGCAGGGATTCCCTTTTCTTACTTTTTGTACCTTGTATTATGTTTATCAATAAATGGCAGGGAGCCATACTCCCAGCAGTTTGCCTTGGAATCGCCCTTTGTATCAAACCACTCGAGTATAATATTTTCCCTACTTTTGCTCTTCGCTTTAGCAATTGTATCCTGAACATGTTGCAATCATAATTGGAGTTGCAAACGGTTCAGATTTAATTGGAGAAATCGCCGCCCGCTGAGAGATTCCGCCGCTCGTTCCAGATTTGAAACCTGCAAGAGTCTAGCGCAGTAAGTAGTTTTTCGAACATTCCATTAATCTTTTCGTCTTTAAGATTAAGACTAAAAGGTGTTAGTCTTCCCCTTCTTGTTTATGCAAGTAAACCGTGTTTGAATGAGCAACCAAGCCGACTTATATAGAACAAGCCACACGTACAACCTGCTTTGATGCTCGAGCACATATAGAAAGCTCCTCAATTGTCCATTCTTGATCATAAAAAATGTCTATTATATTATAACGAGTAATATCATGATCACGACAAACTCCATAGAACTTTCACAATTACTTTCATAAAATAAAATACTTGATGTTCAAACTTCAGAATAGAAAAGAAAAGGACAAAGGGTGAAAAATAAGGGTAATCACAAGGCGGAGTGACCCGAAAAAATGGGCCTAGGTCCTCGGTGGCAAAATCAACCATCTGACAGGCCAAGTAATTTTGTGGGTTGGCTCCAACTCGTAACCTTTGTTTAATTTTTATTATATTTTATATAAGAAACTATAAATTTAAATATATATTTTTCATGATTTAAAAAAAAATGTTTTAGTTCTGTTATCATCGAGCTGGCCCGGGCCATGCTTAGGTTAGAGACTTTGATAGTCAGGCAGCCGCCCCGGCAGCGAGCGCAGGGTCCAGGCTGTCCGGATGCCCACTTGTAGTGGAAGAAGCCGGAAATGTCTCTAAAAACTCTATTGTTGCATTTTCTCAAATTTGCCGCCAGCAACTGATTATTTGTGGCCTTTGTTTTTCCTAACCAAGTTTTCTCATTTCTGGTTGTTGTTCCCATAAAGAAATTTGTCATACGTTCTTGAATGTTCGTGTTATTATATGTATAATTTGTTAAAAGCTTAGACCGGGGAATGCAAGTCCACTTGGGCGGCTCCATAGGGCCCCCAATAATACATGGAAGAGCACTCCATTATCATTTATGAAGGAAAGTTGTTCCGAGTAGGGTCGGCCGTAGATGTTGGAAGTCCAAACCTTCCGTCGTCAACTTTCCCTTGGGCGGCTGGTAACCCATACGATTCCTTGAACCTTTCTTCATATGGCTGGCAAAGCGAATTACATGTAAAGGGCATTTGCATCTTTAATCGATCTCGGTTGGATATGGGAATCGGATTTGGACTCAATTATTAAACTTCGTGCATAATCTGTGATATTTGCAAATTTAAGCAAGTTAACAGAAAAATATTGAAAAGGTCATTGATTTACAAACTTCACAAAATTAAAAAAAAAAAGGAGCATTTACTCATTTGAAATGTGTGTTAGTTTACTTGATCGGACAAGTTGTCGTATGTAAGTGCATTTAAGTTGAAATTTTATTAGCAGTACTTCAAATAATAACAATATTTTTTTAAAATTTTATTTTTCCTATATAATTTTGTTTCAAATGACATGAACCCATTATTTTACTGCCAAATATCATACCCTCCTCTCCTGGCTGTAATTATATTAACATAAAAATGAAACTGATGCCATTTTGGTCAATCTGACCTCGCTATTCATCCAAGGTAAAAGCTTGTGGTGGGCTCCGTCCGAGTAGCTTGTAAAAAAAAAAAAAAAATGTAAATGTGGCAGTTATCCAATCCAAAATGTAGGTATGTTATTCGCGTGTACGAAATTATAGCAAACAGACTGGACTAAAAGCCAAATTATCCTTTGCGGCCGTCCTCTAGCGTCCGTCGCTATTTGTAAGGATCCTTCCTCGTCTCCACCGTCTCCCCAACTCCTCCCCCCTCTCCCTTTCTCTGAAGAGCGAGTTGTTTGCGATCGAAGGCTCTGCAATCGCTGCCAGCCGGAGATGAGCACCTACCTGAAGGACGGCGACGTGGAGGAAGGAGCGGCGGCGCCGCTCTACCCGATGATGACGGAGAACCCCGAGCTGCGTTGGGCGTTCATCCGGAAGATCTACGCCATCCTCACCGTGCAGCTCCTCCTCACGGTCGCCGTCTGCGCCGTTGTCGTCGCCCTTCACCCGACCAACGACTTCTTAGTCTCGACGAATCTCGGACGGTTTCTCTTCAAGGCCAGCCTCGTTATGCCGTTCGTCAGTGAGCACTGCTCCCATTTCCTTCCGATTCTCTCTTCACTATTCCCCGATTCTCTTAATTTCCTTCACTTTGTTAGCAGACCTTCAAGGCATTTTTACTCTCTTTTTTCCTGCTTTTTGTGATTTAAATTCCTTCGAATTTTTGGTGCGTTAGATGCCTAATCCCGATTACCTCTTTTCTCCTTCGTTTGCCAAAGCATGAGATTAGGTTATATGTTATCTGTGTTTCTTTTAAAAAGAGACCATGAGAGCGGGTTATAAAAGTGGAACTTGAATGATTTTTTCCGTCTTGACGTTGTCATTGTCCCACAGCATAAGGTCTTCTCTCAATGTTTGAGTCATATTCAAAAAAACAGGACCTCTATGAGGTGTGCGTTGATGGCATAACATCCAAAGCGTTATCCGTACTTCTTTTGTTTTTCTAGAAAATTTTTTGTGGTAAATCTTTGGTTTTTCTCGAAATATTTTTGTGCTTCTTTCTTCTTTCTGGCGTGCTTTTTAACATCTTTTGTAGGTTTTTTTTTGGTGTAAGGTGAAGTACGTCCTGCGAAATATATTGCAAAGTAAACTATCCATTGATTAAGGAATACGATTATCCGTTATGACGCGGGAGCCTATCTCCTAGTCCGTCCTAGGGGTGTTGATTCTCCGTAGCATCCTTCTGGGGATCGACCCATCTTTATCCTTCCATTAATTAAAAATTACAAAATTAACAGGAACGATGTCCTTTGAATGGATTCAAGATGATCAGCAAGATCCTTTTCTTATGAAGTTAAAAGTGGAAAAAAAATTCTTATCCTACAAAACTAAAAGTGAGGTCAAGGCAACGACCAGCTTTTGTCAACTTGCAGATGGGGAGGGGGCGGATTCCGCAACTGGGGAGAGTTTTTCTTTCATTTTTATAAAGGCGTCTGTTTGGAAATTACGCGCTTGATGAGATTGAAAAGCTGTGGGTGTTCAATGGCTAACATTGACTAAGAGTGACGTCTCACCCTTTTAATGAAAAAGACATCTTTGTCGGTTTTCACTTTTGTCTTTGTGAGAGGGACTATTTTTTAATGTTACGATTGTTATCTGAATTTTCACTTTTGTCTCTGTGAGAGGGACTACTTTTTAATGTTAAGATAACTTGGGGGACCAAACATATGAGCTGCTACACTGATTTTAGATTATAGTTTATTATCATATGTTTCTTTTCCATCTCAACTACGAAGTGTAACGGATCCTGTCTCTTAATTTAGGCAAACACCTTATGCAACTCTACATTCTGGTTTAACTGTATTTTTATATTTCCTTATTTTCCTCCTATTCTTTTAGAAAAGGAGAATCTTGATCTCCAAAAGAATTGACCGGTTTTGTATATCATCTTGCAGTGGCAGAGCTACATTATTGTTGGCGCGGGAAATTGCCAACACCAACAAAAAAAAATTACATTACTTACATGCAAAAACTTCATTAATTTTAATTTTTAATTTTTTTACGTATGAGTATTTCTTAATATTTCAAATTTACATTTGGAGTGTCCTTCAACCAAAAATTTCTAACTCTGCTACTGTGTCATTGTGTATCATTTTTCTTTGTATAGTGGAAAACCAGATATTTATTTTCTTCTTTGTCTTCTCCCTGTTTTCTCATTCTCAAGTCTTTTTTTGCGGACGATAATTTAGATATAACTGCTCATTGCAGTTTTATATTGGACTGATTATTGATTATGCACTTAATGGTTAAAAAAATTGTGCTTTTTTGAGTGAGCGAGAGATATTTATCCCACTGCCTAAAAAAAGGTTCGAAGGTTGCCCTCATTCCTCCTTCTTCTAGGGTTCTGAGCTACGTCGGTGTCAGCAATCGCAAAGGTTAACCCTTCAACTTGGATGCCGCACCCTACCACCTTAAGGTACAGGAGAACCAGCATGAATCTAACTAGAGACTTGCCTTTATACAAGCCCCTAACTCGAGACCAGCTATGCTATGCCCCTTGAGGCAAAAAAAAAAAAAAAGATGCTTTTGCAAAAATGAAACACAATGAATTTCTAATATGGTACATGTCATAGGGACTATATTGGGGAGGTCTCTAAGGCGGTAGGGTTGGGTAAATGAGTGCAAATCCAGCTCGAATATTATGGGTGTTATTTTAATGGGGATTGTAGTACTAGACTGAAGGTGCAACATACCCTTAATCATCCTTTAAAAACTTGCCGAGTCAATCTGGGGAATCAAGTGACTCAGCTCAGCTCGCCTCCTTACCTAGTCAACCCAGTAGGGTGACTCGTTTTATTTCATTCTTCAATATATTTTATTGTTTTTTATAGTTCATACAGGCTAAAATATAAGCTCTGTTTGTTATTTTACTAAAACTAGTTTAGTTTATTAAAATCAAGCAATATTAACGAATTTGATTTGAGTTTTCTTAACGTCTTTCCATTCAACATGCTAAATTGCAACAATTCATGGAAGATGAACTTAGTTGTGACTTCACTTTACTTTAGCTTGACTTTTTTAAAATAATATAAGTGAAATTAAGTCATTTACAGACCTCTTACGTAAATATTAAACGATCTTAATGTAAAAATCAAAGAAAATTAAAAAGCTGGTGTGGCGCTGCCTATATGTGGCTTCGCCACTGATTACAGTCCCATTAGTCTATTTTGGGTAGAATATGTCCATTGTTCAGCATCTTTTTCTTCATATGAATTCTTCTATTTCTTGGTGTTTCTCATTTCCTATAACAACGGGCGTTTCCTAGTTTTAAATATTATATGGGCTTATCCGATTTTTCCTAGAATCTGCCTCAGAGCCTTCAGTCGGGCAGAAGTGTTGAGATTGAGACTATAATTTTCTTTTTCTTTTCGTGCTGATAGTTCTCATCCCCTTGTACATCTTCCGGCAAATGCATCCGGTCAATTTTGTATTTCTGGGACTATACACGCTCTCCATCAGCTTCCTCGTCGGAACGGTAAGCCCACTCTTTGCTCCTGACTGGCCACATATTTTGCACGCTTCCTCTACTTGCATGACGTTCCATCGCCGTTTAAAGTCTGACGTATTCTTATTCTTTTACTGACACTTTTTTTCCGCATCAATCGAAGTTGTTTTTATAGTGTTAAAAACAAGCTAAAATCCTCAATGTCGACCCATTGACCCCAAATCATGCTCCGAGCAACTTAGCATAGTTGGTCAGAACAACAGAGAAGTGTAAGGTCGATCATCAATTCAATACTCATGAGCGCTACTCCCTTAGATTGTATGCAGTAAATGTGCCATGTTTAATTCCACTATCTGGATCTCGAAACACCTCTAAATTCTAATCACAATAGGAGGAAAGGGAAGGGGCATGAGCTTGTTGAGGTGATTCGCCATCCACTAAAGCCATGTTCTAATGAAGCATTATTTCAGTTGAGGGAGATTATTCTTTTTGCTCCTTAGAGTTAGCACTAGGGCTCGGCATCGGGCCAGCTTGAGGCTTGGCAATGCTGGGCTCGAGCGGCCCGCTTAGCTTAGATATCGGGCTGGTCTCAACCATCTACTTTATGCGTGTTGGATATTCAGTTTGATAGCAGTCTTATTTGAAACCCTTTTAATATTTCTTTTTCTAATACCTCAAAAACTCTTGGTGATGCATCAAGAGTTTCTAAGGAAACTCTCGGCGACATGCTAAAGAATTTTTAAATAGTCATTGCAACCCACAAACTGTTTTGAAGGTAGCCGGCAGTCAGCATATATATATATATATATATATATATCAGGAGAGAGATAATAAAAAAATGGAGATATGAGACTTATATATATATATATATATATATATATATATATATATCAGGTCCAATCGGACCAGCCCAACCTTGAGAGTTTTTTTAGTGGGTAGTCCAAAGGTCAAATAATTAGTCCAAACGCAGCCATGAGCCGATACCACCCATCGGGTACCAAGCTAGCCTGATGTCCACCCTTAGCAGCAGCCAAGAAATAAAAAAAGGATGAAGACAACCAACCTAAATAGTAAGATGGGAGAAATATTGCTACAATTTGTAGTATTTGAGAAATTTCATGACAGTACTGAATCCTCATAAAATTCACACAAAAAAAAGTGTGTTTCTTAAATTATAGGCAAACTGTGGACTACAAAAGAATTTTTTCCTGAGGTTTACTTTTTACATGTAATATATGTCTTTGGAAGCAGGATAGAGTCTGAGTCATAAAAAGAAGTAAGTTTCAGTACTTTGTGGGAATCGTAGTGTTTAATTCCAACCAGGAGCGAACACTCAGGCCAAATCAGGGTGGCCGAGTGACTAAAATGCCCATGGCTGGATGGTCGACCTTAAAAATTGATCCCCTACCTCTCTCTCTCCTATGGACAAAATTGAAAAGCTGGAAATAACCTTTTTAATAAAAACAAAAGCATCGAGTAGTTAGGACCCTTAGTACAGGTCCATGTGTTAGAGGCTAGAGACGACCAAAATGCCTTTACTGTTAGAATGACCGATCCAATATAAGGGCAAAATCGGAATGAAAAATTAAAAGTTCCTCGTGAATTCAATGACTGGTCTAGTTCAAACGTCGACACTCCGGTGTACAATCAAACAAGCAGGCCAGAGAATGATTAAGAGTGATATTGCCAAAGCCGGCAGCCAGAAGGGTTCGTAGAGTGTTCTTCCAGGGGGGAACTTTGGTTTAGCAATAGATCTCAGAAAAGTAAAGCAGATTCACTGACTATTATAAGTTTATAACACACTGTTCTATGACAATCTCATATGATCTTAGGGAAAATTCATGGGACACTAACAGTGGTTGTTATTGCCAAACAAACCATTTGGATGCAAATTGCCACGAAAATAAGAGACTGAAACTCAGCACCTCTACATGCATTGATGATGATAAGCAACTAATAACAAGAGAATCTGTAGCCTCAGTCGCATAATTTTGATTTCTAAATTTAGGTACCTACCCAGATCAACATATAATTTTTAGCTGCAAGTTTCTGATCTGAGCCATATGTCCTTTTCTTTCAAAATTTCATGGCACCTACCCCACAAAAAAAATGTCACACCTTACTTTTGTTAGCTAAGTAACTCTTTTTCTGACCAAGTTGCACTCGATTATTGGTTGGAGTAGGTAGGGTCGTCCTGGAAGCTGCTTCTGTGACCGCGGTCCTTTTTGTCAGCTTGACTCTTTACACATATTGGGCAACATGGAGAGGCCATGACTTCCAATTTCTCAGGCCTTTTCTCTTTTCCTCATTGACGGCTCTTATACTTCCTCCAGGTATGACTCCAAGTAAAGATTTTCCAATTGACCAATAGTTGATGAAGTATTCTTGTTTCCACTAGTTTGTTGTAACTGTTGAACTCCTGTCACTTTTTCTTCGTTTATGTCAGCTTTTTTTCCCTTTCTCGGGAATCGCCTCGATGGTCTACAGCATTATCGGGATAATCATCTTCAGTGGATATGTAATCTATGACACGGACAACCTGATCAAGAGATACAGCTATGACGAGTACATCTGGGCTTCATGCAGTTTATATCTGGACATCATCAATCTGTTCCTCCTCCTGCTTCGTTTGTTTGGGTCCAATAGGGAATAATTGGCTTAGATATCATTGACCCTCTATTTCTTTTGGAAAGATGGGCAGCTGTAAGAAACATTATGGTTATTTTAGCATCAAATTTTAACCTTCAGCCATATATATATATATATATATATATATATATATATATATATATATATATATATATATATATATATATATATATATATATATATATATATATATATATATATATATATGCCCACCGGTGGATTACTGGTAGCCGAACCACAGACGGTACATCTTTTGGCTTGAGGATTTCACTTTTTATATTATTTTCTTGGCCGTGTGTCATGTGGACCATCCACCGGCCATTCTCATGGCGTGGCGGCCTGAAAAAAGAAATGCATGGAGAGGCCATTGGAAGGGGCTAATCCATTTTGTTTTTGTAATGGATTTGATGCATGTGGTCTGCTGTGGCCGTGTGTGTGAGAGAGAGATAGATGGTTGTCCTCATTTGCAATAGCCAATAGATACGTTAAGGAATTGGCAGTGGTCGAAGAGAAGGGATCCATTGGAGATGGAGATGGTCACCAGCACATTGCCTAAGTTCCGGGGAATGTCATTTTTGATATATGTTTGAAACCTACGCTTCATGTACCAGATGTAGTACATCACCACCACCTGTACCAATACAGGAAAACAGTCCTATATGGCCATATCTTTATTGGTATTGCTCTCTTATAGCTCTACACCAGCAAATTTTTTCACCACTGCAGTAACCGTTATTGTTTCCCTCACTATAGCTTTTTGTGGTGAAAATGTGCTGCGTGGTATATCCTGTTTATATTGATGCTTTATATCAAGCATAGAGACACAATAGAAGTGCACTTTATCACCGTTGTAGCCTTAGCAATCATAAAAAACAGCAGTGCATTAAACACCGGTGAATTCTTTTAGGTACATGTTTGCATCCCCAAAATTTTTATTTTTTGTTTTGGAGTGCTTCAGAAAAATGTTTTGTTTTGAAAATGAGAGAGAAAGTGACTCGTCCGTCAGTACAAGGATCGACCGTTCCCGGCCCTTTTACCCGAAATAATCAACCCAAGGGTTATGTTTATCCTTGATGTATTTCATATTTGGCTTAAACATCTCATCATTCTATATGTGGTGTAATTGTGCTCATTTGTGATGTTAAGTGAATGTAGATGCATGAATGCATTGATTCTACATGATTCATTACTACCACAACATTCATCTAAATGCATTGATACAATCACATACATCTAAGTTTTTTGTAATAAATATTTTTGATGAAAGAGAAAAGTTTTTGAAAATGGAATGGGGTTGTAGACCCTAAAGCATGATTCCAATATTGGGTCATTACTTTGAGTTTTTGTCTTGGTGAAGTTGGTAGATAAAAAAGATCTTGAAAGAAAAAAGTTGAAAAGAATATAAAAAATAAAGACTTGATCACAAGAGAAATATAGAGAAAGAAAAGAAAAAGAGATCTTAAAAATTACAAAATTAAAGATTTAAAAGAAATAGATATACGTGTGTGTGTGTGTGTGTGTATATATATATATATATATATATATATATATATATATATATATAAAGGCTTATGAAAATGAGGCTTAAATCAAGTAAAAAAAAAGAAGATTATTTTAGAAAAAAAAAAAGAGAGATTTTAAAATTGAATACACATATATACATTCATACGAGAGTTTGTAAAAGAATATGTTAAATCATAAAGAGAGAAAGACAAAGAAAGACATTTATGCACGTATATGTATATAACATGTATATATGCATATGTCTTCATGAATATTAAAAATAAAAAAATGACTTGAAAATATCCGACTTCAATTTTGATGTAAGTCGGAGGGGAACTTGGGCTCATGCAGGAACCTAAGTCAAGTCTCCAAAGCCGCATTAGTGAAGGTATTTGGTTTTGAAAATCTTTTGGAAACATGATTCTAAATATTTTTGTGTGTAAATAATAACCACAACTATTACAAAAAAATTGATTTCTCCCACCATTGGTGTGGAAGAAAATAAAAAATACATGAAATGGGGAGTGACAAAGCACTCATGGGTTTCCTAATCGGGTGATTAAGGAACAAACTAAGCATGAAAATAAATGAACATGCACTTTAGCATGTACAAATCCGTGAAAGGTTTTTCTGGGTTTGACAAGTCCCAACCTCAAAAATCAACATGAGAATGAAGAAATCCCAACCCCAAGCATTCATTCTCTCCGTGCATTTGCTCATCAATTAAGGAAAATTTAGAATATCATGCATGAACATGAGGAGTAAGACAATATAGCAAGCATATTTTTGGAGATAAAATGAAGAAATGAGATTTATTCCGCATTGCTCAAACTCCCAATGCACTCAAGATATAGCTCTCGATTCTGGATAAGAAATCATTTGAGCTTTCTTGCACGGCCACGAGGAGGTGGCAAGAGGAAAAAAACAAATAGATGAAAATGAGAGGAAAATTATATACCTCGAATGTAAATGATATTATAAATGAGCCCTCTCTTTTGAATGATCTTGGAGTCACCTAAGATGATGAACCACCAAACGAGATCTATTTGTGCTCCTTTGAAGAATTTGACCTTAGAGAATGTTCACTCCCAAAGTTGGAGAAGAAGAGAAAAATGGAAAGAGAGAGCTAAGAAAAATTCAGAATTTCAAGTGAGGAAGTACAAGAAATAGGTTTTGAGTGAGTATGATTGGTCATTAGACCTGCAAATCCCTTTTTAAGGTGTAAGTACAGCTAATGCCCAGTTAAAATGTTAAAAATCACCCTCTAACGATCGACTTTAAAGAAAAATGGGGCTTGACAATGCACGCCAGCGAGAAAACACACTTGAGGGTGTGCGCCCGCGCGTGGCACGCACGGTCGCGTGTCATCACAACGCGCGACGCACGGGTTGTCATGTGGTCCCGCGATAACGCGTTGTGACGACGTGCACGACCGAGCAGATGGATGGTCGCACGATTGGCTTTTTGTTTCAAATGGATGGTCGACTCCGTTTCGAGTGACTCCGAACTCGTTTGGAATCCAGATTCGGTTCAATTAGCCATCGACGAAGCACAATACAAAAGGAACGTCTGTGCATGTGAGCGACGCTCATAGCACCAGACTTTGTCTTTTTGAACTCGATTTTGGATTTTGAGTTTGAAATGCTTGATTTGGATCTAAACTTAGGTTTAAAAATTCATTTTAGATCAAATAGTTGTGAATTTGTTTTAGGTCTAGATTAAATTCGAATACAGTATTTTGGGATATTACAAGTGAAATATTGAACCAGAACTCAAAAAGCAAGATATTGAGTAGGCGGAACTACTTATGCCGTTTGAAGTTTCAAAAAGACAAGTACACTTTATTCTCACCTACAATTTGGGGATAATGTGATCCTACTGGTCCAAAGCGAACATAAGCAGATGCACTCATCATACAAACTCCAAAAAACTTGTCTATTTTGTATAGTGATGAAAGGAAAATGAGCCACTCAGGCCTTTCAAATACACACATATACGCACACTTTCGTAGAGTAGATTCTCTAAGAACAATTGGTGGTAAGTAATTCAATAACATTACAACTTCAACTTTTGTTGCAATATGCAATTGAGAAATAGAATAACCGAATGAAAAAGTCAAGCACAAAAAAATAGATAAATCACCGGCAACTAACAGGATAACATAAACTAGGGAAGCATGAGACACTTACTTTTCTAATATTATTTTGATGTATCATATTTTCTGATGCAAGATCGACCTTCCTAAGTTGATCCAAATCACAAACTGAGTCCTCACAAGTTTGATTGCTGCTTAAACAGAAGACAACATGTCCTAAAACTAGTGATGAAAACAGCAACAGTGAGAACCATAACCATTGGGCCATCATTCACCTAGAAAATAGAAGAAAAAAAACATTAATATATTTACCAAAATACTCTGGAGAAATACATTCTTGATCAAGTAATGTTTCTGTCTATCCAGGACCAAAGAAACATGATAAAATAAAGCATCATGAAAATATGGGTAATTTTTTGTCTATGACCAAACTGCTTGACCCTAATATCTAAAGTGGAAGAGAATTTCTTAAGTTCCTAATTTGGGACTTTGGCATCTTGAAACTGTCATGCAGATATCTATACTTACCATGATTTCTTTACAATTTGAAATGACAATTCAATTTGACCAATGACAAGAATACCTTTATATATTTTCTATGGGAGCAGAAGCTTCTACAAGGAACACAAGGGTATATCAGAATCTAATCAATAAATTGTAGACATCTTCATTGATGAAATGTGCAACCTACTGACAACACAAGTGTATGGTCACCTGGAAAAGCAAAGAGTTTTTGCTTTTCATGTTTTTTAAAGTTGACAAAGACGAGCACATCTTGAGATGTCAGGAAAATGATATGTCCTTCACTGTTCTTTCCATATCCTACCTGTTACTTTGAGCTTTAGTTATTTCTTTCATCACCAGCTGAGAAGAAAAGGGGCATGTTTCTCTTATGATGAAGCCATCATAACTGCCTTTAACTTTCCTATGACTGTTCTTGATGCTTCTAGGAACCCTTGTCAATCTTCTTCCGATTAGCTCCACCATCCAAACCGTAACTGTAATTCTTGGCCTCATTATTGTCCCCCATAAAACGGAGAAAGGCAATATAGAGAGGTGTCATCTCTAGCTAAAAAGCTTCAAAGTTTAGGTAGAAGTACTGTTTGGGCCTACACTCAGTTTCAGCTTAGGAGTCCATTTTACAATATACTTTCTAGTCTTTACTTTACATCTTGTCTCTTTTTTTCTATCTTATAGGTGAGTCTGGTGGATTAGCAGGTCAATAGATGGACTCTTGTAATAACTCACCCGTGGAATATATATATATATATATATATATATATATATATATATATATATATATATATATATATATATATATATATAGTGCCTCATTCAGAAGTTTACCCTAATGGAATATGGATTTCTCGACTGAAGATGGGTTCCGTCAGGTGTGCACGAGTTGGCTTTATAGGAAAGCTAACAAGGTACGAGAGCTGGAAGGCTGTGAATAGAATCATCACCTGGGATACTATGCCTGCCAAGGAGAAATTTGGTGGGAGGGGTTAGACAATGGAGCAACACCTTAGTAACATGGACGGTCAGATCAACACGATCCCCACAAGTCAAGAGTTACTTGCAAATTTGGTGTGCAAGGTATTGTAGCAGAATCGTCACTATTCTTCAAGCCCAGAGTCAAACAAAGACCAATGAACAGTGGCGGTGCAGCCCTATAGATCAGGCGAACTCCATGGACTTCACCTCTAGCATCCAATGAACATGGAGTTTCTCAAATTTTTTGGTGAAGCTTCTTTAAGTTGGATATTCAAAACAAAACAAAACATCAATTGCCAAGGAATAATCGGAGACCTTAGAGTGAATCATGCTACCGTTCATTTTGAAGGCTCTGCCATTTGATTGTATCACTAGATGGTGGCGCACCAGGTGAAACTCAATTGGAAAACCCTTGTGAGGGGCAATGACACAACACTTCGATCCATCTGCCTACCTTGATTACAACACTGAACTATCAGGGATTTGACAGACAAGGATAGTCACTGAATTCCCAAAATAGTTCAAGAACATCAAGGTGAGGAGCAACCCCTTGAAGCGGTGATTGGAACTTTTGTGTATGCATGAGGGGAGAAATCCCAACAATTGGTATACACGCTCGATGCTAAGGCAAATACGCCAGTCAAAATCAGGATGAGGCACGAGGACGGCTTCAACAGGTAAAAATCAACTGTCACCGACTACTAGGATGGGTTTTTTTTAAGTCTGTTTGCCTTATCTTTGTAATAATAACATTTCTTTTGTTGTGCATGTCCTATTTGATAACATTAGATAGTTTGCTTAATGTCTTTTATTTTTATTATCCCTTGAATTAGATGATGTATTTGAAAAGTCCAAGTTTGCCTTGAAAATTTTGGGAAGGTGAATCAAGTCATCATTTTATTTAAAAAGCCAGTGGCCTCTTGGTCATTTGGAGGCCTTCATTTAAGTGTAAATTTTCCAATTATCGTGGTATGATTCTCCTATATTTGGATCTCGCTTTATTTCTTTGTAAACTATCCTTGATCCCGGATCTCCGCCCATGCCTTCGAAACCATAACGTTCATTCTTAACTTGATTTACTGTTGATTGAAAGTTCCACCTAACACAGTTGAGATGATCATGTTATTCTCTATAAATTTTTTGTGTTTCTTGCCCTATTCATTGAGTATTCTTATTTTGTGCCTGCTACGTTTGGTGGCACAATTCCTGTGCCTGGTTGCACAATGTAGATTAGCTTCTTGCCTGCTCTTGTTTAGAAAACTTCTTAGAGGCTTTGTTTCTCATTGCAGTTATTTTTATTTATATTTTTGTTGTGAGACTCATGAATGGAGTGTGATGTATATGTAAGATCATTTGGTGGGCCGGTATATGTCTATAAGGAATTTCAGACATTATAGCTGTCTTAAAGTAAATATCCGCTTAAGTGATTGCGTTTTGGGATATTACGTCATTTTAGATGGTATGGGATAATTTTGAAATGTATAGATACCAATACGCAGACTCTTTGATGGGTGGAATCCGTAATTGTCATCATTATAAAATGGTAGTGGTCCCTGGGGTCGTGCAATGGTTGCCTGAAACATTGGTTTCTAGGGTTTTCCTCTTCCCCATCTCAGAGAAACCTCAAGTGCACCGCAAAGACTCTGGAAGATCCTACCGCGATCTACTGTCCGTGCGCTTCAGATGAATTCAGGTACGCTTCCGCTTTAAGTTTAAGGTTTTGGTTTAATTCAATGATTTAGCATGAGCATGATCCTGTTTAGGGCATATACGTTTTGATTTTGTGTATGCATGATTGGAGAAATCCCAACAGTATAGGCATAAGAGCTGTCTCCACTGTAGAGCAAGCACAAACTGAAGTGTCTCTGGGTGTACAAGTTCCCATAGTCATTGTTACTGGAGCTTCTAGGGGAATCGCTCCAACTGGTGCCTTGGAAAGCCAGTGTAGTGCCAACGCTGAATTGAAAAAGTGGATTGATGCACCAGGAAATATTCGTTCGTAAAATGATCCTGGGACTCCTGCCACGAAGTATCGACAATCCAGAAGTGGTAGCGAGTTGAATAACATATTGAAATCATTACCCATCTGATCATTGAAGAAGACTTGGAATTCTGGAACAGCTGGAGCTAATTGGGAAATACTCGGAGTGGAACACATTGCATCAATGATGGATTGAACAACATAAAATGTGTTAGGCCCCACAGAGCAGCCCAAATCTGCAATCCGGATTACATTACTATCTTTGGGAGAAATGTCAAATTTGCTTGGACTGCGTTCCTTACAAACTCCTTCATGCTCTCATACATTTTTCTCTGTGAAGTCGAATGGAAGAGGCACAAAAGGGAGAGACAAAGAAAGAGGGAGAGAAAGAGATTATATTAGAGTAATGATAAAGTATGCAATATATTATTATCTTGCATAGAATGCCATACGCCATACATTATCTATTCAACATGAAGGCTGTTAAGAGAATTTTGAAAAGGATTAATGTTAGGATAAGTACTTTTGAAAAGCATTGTCTCAAACGTACACTTTAAAACGTCCATCTACTCATTATTGGATAGATACATGTCGATAAAAAGGCAAATCGACCTGACTTCTAAAGCGGAAACTAAAGAATATTTTTAAATAAAAGACGAATAGATGCTTCCCATATTAAGCTACAACATGAACAGACGGTGATCACGAACCTGGTAAGTGGAATTGCGGAAGTAGCTGCTCTCTCCGCATCCACCCATCATTAGAGGGATTCCAATTCCATCGTCTCCCATGTCTCCACCAGCAGCTCTAGGTGGTCAGTCTGTCCGCTGCTTCTGTTTTGGGATATTCAGGAGATATCAGCTTGGAGATATATACGTGTCAAGTTGCCAGGAATGTGTGGTTGATAAAGGAATGAGTCCCACTTGTTTCCATTCGTAATTGCCATTGCATGCGCGTAATCAAGTGGCTATATTATATTGATATATAAGCTTTGACTTTTGTACATACTAATGTAGGCCGGGGGGAGGGAGGGGCCCCTATGCCATGGTTGCATTCCAGTCAATTAAAAAAAAGTACATTCAAAAATTTAAAATTTTTTAATTACTTTGAATTTGGGTTCAGCTTGGTCCCACTCGGATCCAGAAGTTAAACTCTTTGACTTGCCTCTGAAAAAAAAATCTGATTACACCACTAGGAGAACACGCCACATGATTATGTTGAAGTTGGGCTAATCTATTTAGAAACAAATCGATATTATTGTGATCAAACTAACCCTATTGGGCTCTAGTTTTACAGGTTATATAATTTTTTTTTTCTTTTGACTTTTCTAATGGAGAAAAGAACGCCCAAACGCAACCCTCTTCGCCACGCCCTATTTCAGTGCTTGTGGACTAACCCTGAGCACCGGGCCGGGCCACCGCCGGGTACCCGATACCCGGCCCACCACGAGCCCGAGCTTTGACAAAATAGTTTTCGGACTAAATTTATCGGGCTCGGCTCGGCCCGGTAATTAACGGGTCGTCTCGAGCCTGCCACTGTGATCGGTGGCGGCCAGCTAAGCCGGACATGGTATGTTCATTTTTTTTTTCAACAAAGAACTTATGCTAATTGCTAGTTGCTACTTAGCCACTTAGGGTTTTTTTTCCTCTTTTCGTTTCATTACGAAATTTCGTCGCCGCGAGCTCGAGATTGCATCCTCCAGCCCTCCTCATCGGCTGTCTCCCCTCGGCTGCCTCCTCCGGTCCTCCCGTCGGTCGTCACCGTCTCACAGCTGCTCTACTTTCTTCATCGCCGGTTGTTGCATCGAGTGCTTCTCCTCCAGAGGGCTGTTTTTTACTGGCTGGTGTTGTTCTGTCGACCGCTGGGTGCTGGAGTCTTCTTCCCATCCGTCCTTCACTCCTTCTTGCAGGTGCGCCGTTTTTCCCTTTCTCCCTGTCCGTCTCATTCCCTTATTTCATGTGTTTTTTTTCTTCCCTTTCTCCTTCTGAAGGAAATTAGCAGCCTTCTGTGGTTGTCGGCCACAGAGAGCTTCCGTTTCTTCAGTTTCACTTAGATTAACAATTAACATTAGTAGCTAGCGGAGCTATGTGTGCTGGGCACAGCCCATTACAGCTCCCATTGGAAAGAGCTCCACCCAAGACTGTCCCACCCCACAGTCCCAAATCTAAAGCAGAGTTTTTTCTTTCCCTCTGAAACTCAGCGGCTTAAAGGCTAAAGCCTTAAACGTCAACTCTCTCCCCGCCCGGTGCCCAAACCTTCATCAAATCAGAAAGGGGGAAACCGGAAGTGCCTCTGTTTACTTGAGCACTTTAATGTTGAGCACTTTAATGCTTATGTGATGTCCTGAAATTTTGCTTTTTATCTTGATGCAGCTTCCTGAAATCTTTAATAGATGGCACTAGTTTTTTTTTTCCGTACTTGAGCACTTTAATGCTTCAAGCTTATCTTAATGATGTCTAATTTCTTGTGAAGACTAGTGTCATTCCTTGATTTTATTTGTGGCAAATTTTTCATTTTTTACAAAGCCCGGCCTGTTAATAATCGGTTCGGGTCGGGCCTCGGGCATAAACCGAAGCCCGAGGCCCGATATTACATGGGTTCGGCCCAACCAGGCTTGATTTTTTCATTGTTAACGGGCCGGCCCGGCCCAGCCCGATGCCGCGATGCCCAGCCTTATTGGGGACAACTCGGTGTTAACTCGGTGTTGTGCTTTACCTCAGTAAGTTATGCGCTTTTAAATTATTTATATTTTCCATAAGTATAAAAACCTTTTATTAACTTTCAAAACCTATATGTGCACATAAAATCTATATATATGCTCTTTAAATTATCTAGAGAAGTTGAAAAAAAAAGCTAAATATGTCTCTCTTTTTTTATGGTTCTAGAATCACAAAGTTGCTGTTTTTTAAAATGAAAGCATTTTGAAAATCTCATTTTAGAAAAATAATTAATAAAAAATCCTAAGGAATTCGAATATAATCTCTTCAAGGGATTTTAGAAATATATAAAAAGTATAAATTTCAGAATAGAATGCATAACAAAAGAAGTCCACAAAAATAAATGTAGTAAATTTTCAAAACCATATCACATTTTATAAAAATGTATTCTCTAAAGCAAAACTTTAATGGGTTTCCCGCTGCTGCCTGTGGTTAATATTCAATGCATTACAAAGTTGTATGGTTGCTCTGATGGGGACAAATCATAAATGCCGGTAACAAGAGCTCCGTGGGCTACAGTTTGCGAGAATCAAAGTTCAAACCATGAAAGTGGAAGGGTTCCTTATGAATTAATTAATGGTGACTGCCGTTAAAAAAATAAAAAGAAAATTTGCAGATAAGAAGGAACAATTGAATAGTTTCGCATTTCTTGGAAAATACATTCTTTTACTACATATATTAAAAAAACATATAATCTAATTAAATAGTTTAATATTTAGTATGCCTAAAATCATTTACTTTTTTACTTGGTTTGTTAGGTTACTTGGTTAGAAAGTTGATATGTTGGTGGTGTACTGGTGTGGACAAGTGATAACCATTCCAAGAACAGCTTCATTGGCTGAAGTTACCCTTAATTAATATCTTGAGGAAATACAAGATCTGCCCGAACAAACATAACATAGGTGGTTAAGTACGTAGTACAACAAATTTGTCACTTGTTGGACTCTCTTCTACTATATTGGGTAAACGCGACACTAAGGTAACTATACACCATCTCTTCACCAGGCATCAATGCAGTTCTAAATCTTGGGAGCAATGTAAATCAATTTTCCTTCAAGGCAGTAGGCCCTAATCCTCTCGGTCATTTGAAAGGAATATATATAGGATCAAATCTTTTAAATACATATCTCCACCAGCTCTAAGTGTTCAATCTCTCCACTGCTTATTTTTGAGATATTCACTAGATATTTGGTGATATATCCTGTCAAGTTTTTAGGAATGTGTGGTTGAGAAAGGAATGAGTTCCACTTGTTTCCATACATAATTATGGTTGCATGCGCGTGATCAAGTGGCTATATTATATTGATTTATAAACTTTGACTTTTGTACATGCTAGCAGGGGTGGAACAATGATTTTTTTTGGGGTGAGTCAAACGATCCAACTAACTTATCCAAGTAGAGTCAAACTAAACTCAAATCTAAAAAATACATTACACAACTAAAAAGTTTTAATTTTTTTTAATGTATTTTTTTTTTTCAATTAGTTGGGGTGTGGTCACGGCCTAAGCAAGGCCCCCTCATTCTGCAAATGCATGCTAGTGGAGGAATGCACAAAATGGCACATTCCCCCACTAGCTTAGGCAAGCCCCCCTCCTACGCTATGTTGAAGTCGGTTTATTCTATTTAGAAAGAAGTCAATATTATCTAGAGAAGTCAAAGTGGCACATTCCCCCACTAGCATGTTATGTAAATTATATAACTATATGTGCATATAAAATCTATATATATGCTCTTTAAATTATCTAGAGAAGTTGAAAAAAAAAGCTAAATTTCCTTCTTTTTTTTTGTTGGTCATAGAAGCATAAAGTTACTGTTTTCTAAAATGAAAACATTTTGAAAATCTCATTTTAGAAAAACCATTAATAAAAATAATTCCAAGGAATTCAAATATAATCTCAAGATATTT
Source organism: Nymphaea thermarum (assembly GCA_011799765.1). NCBI lineage: Eukaryota > Viridiplantae > Streptophyta > Magnoliopsida > Nymphaeales > Nymphaeaceae > Nymphaea > Nymphaea thermarum. The sequence continues at coordinate 698,948 of JAANDH010000018.1, read as the reverse complement.
TAGAAATATGTAACAAGTATAAATTTCAGAACGGAATGCATAACAAATGAAGACCACAAAAATAAATGTACCAAATTTTCAGAACCATATCATATTTTATAAAAATGTATTCTCTAAAGCACAACTTTAATGGCTTTCATGCTGCTGCCTGTGGTTTATATACAATGCATTACAAAGTTGTATAGTCGCTATGATGGGGACAGATCATAAACGCCAGTAACAAGAGCTCCGTCAGCTACAGTTGGCGAGAATCAAAGTTCAAACCATGAAAGTGGAAGGGCTCCTTATCTTGGGGAACCAAGGGGACCCTGGCATGGTCCTTGACCCTATATTAAAAAAGAATATTTTAATTTACATGTAAATTTTGAAAATTTTCACTTGTTTTATATAAAAAAAATTAAAAAATGAAAGGCAAAATTTAAAAACTTTAATTCTGACCTATAATAAAAAAAAATTGGTTCTACCCCTGCTCCTTATGAATTAAATTAATGGTGACTGCCATTAAAAAATAAAAAAAAATTGCCAATAAAAAGGTACAATTGAATAGTTTGATATTTCTTGGAAAATACATTGTTTTACTATGTATTAAAAAACATATAATCTAGTTAAATAGTTTAGTATTTAGTGTGCGTAAAAAAATTTACTTTTTTAGATACTTTATTACGTTACTTCGTTAGAAAGTTGACATGTTGTTGGTGTACTGGTGTGGACAAGTGATATCCTTTCTCAACAGGAGCTTCATTGGCTGAAGTTACGCTTAATTAATATCTTGAGGAAATACAAGATCTGCCCACACAAGCATGACATAGGCGGTTAAGTAGGTAGCACAACAAATTTGACACTTGTTTATGTATAGATGAAGATGGTTGAATCTGAAATATGAATAGAGGATAGAGCTGCACAAAGAGTCGAGCCAATTTGGGCTCAACTCAAACTCTCCCGTATAAGCTCGACTCTTTTTATAAACTAGTCGAGTTCGAACTCAAACTTAAGCTCGAACTATTAAATGAGTCGAGTTTGAGTTGGAGGAACTCAAATCGTTTAAGCTCCACTAGACTCGTTATGTACAAATGAGTCTTGCGTGAGCTTTAATCAATGACTTGAATGTACAAATGAGCTAGTTAAAACTTAAAAATCAAGCAAAACTCATCCTCCCTTGCCTCAAAATATTTGTGGGGTCGGAATCTTTCAAAACCCTAATCTCTCTCTCTCTCTCTCTCTCTCTCTCTCTCTGTGTGTGTGTTAGCATGTTAGGATTTCTCTTTCGTTCATCCATTGGGGTCAAGGTTTTCTCCTTCGTTCTCCTCATGAGAGAGAGAAATGTTGGGCTTCAAAGCAAGGAGGGCTCTAGGACTTGTCAGCGCCAACGAGGTTCCTCCTTCAAACTATGGAACGTTGGCTCCTTCAACAAAAATGTCCCTGCTTGCAGCATTGTTTTGAAGCTTCAAATCAAGGTCAATAAGCAGTCCAGCAAGATTGTTGATGCCTGCTTCAATACATTTGGGTATGAATTTACCACTCCGTCCACTAATATGACTGTGCTTCTATCAACCTTTTCCTTTCAATTAAGATCGTTGATGTTTGTGTCAAGACATTGGCATGAATCTACCATAACATATTGAAATCATTACCGATCTGATCATTGAAATAGACTTGGAACTGTGGAATAGCTGGAGCTAATTGGGAAATACTCAGAGTGGAACACATTGCATCAATGATGGATTGAACAACATAAAATGTGTTAGGCCCCACAGAGTAGCCCACTTCGGCAATCCAGATTACATTACTGTCTTTGGGAGAAATGTCAAAGTTTGCTTGGACTGCTTTCCTTACAAACTCCTTTATGCTCTCATACATTTTAATCTGTGATGTCTAATGGAAGAGGCATAAAATGGGGGAGAGAGAGAGAGAGCCGATAAAATGAAAATGCATAACAAAATTTGGAGACAAGAGGTCCCCTAAATACAAGAAACTGCAAAAACAAATTGAAAGAACAAAATATACAAGTCAGCAGTGCAATAAAACAAAGTAAGAGGGATGAAAAGAAAGTGGATAGACAGAGTGGCAAAGTCACCCAATAGCAGATGAAGGACATCGCCGTAGCCGAATAGCAAAGTGGTCATCCCCTGCACAAAGCGTGCCACCGACTCTAACGATGAGAATGTGCCCTTGAAGACCATGTTGTTGCGCTCCTCCCAAATGTGCCACCAAGAGGATATGAACATAACCTTCAGACACAACCCCAAGAAAAACATCAATGCAAATTCTTTCAGAATTGCTCAAGAAGGATATAGGTGAAAAGTTTTGCTAACTTTAACTTCCAAAAGAAGGGGAAGTCTGCTGCTATAGGTAACCAATTTTCTACAACAAAGTTTTAGCATGAATCATAAGTAACTAGAGGAAAGGGTCCTCATCATGTACCAACAAAGCAACATCTGGGCTCCACACTACACAAGTATAATCAACCTTGAACTTTGATTGATGAATAAAACAAAAAGCCTTCAGCAAAATTCATCATATGTTTACAATGGGAAATGAATTGCTCATCCACCATTAGTACAAAAATGTACAAGTCAAGAACTAAGAAAATCTGTGCTTGCAATATCATAATATATTATTTTTGTAGAATGTTTGTTAGTGCTATCCAGTGCAGGAAATTACAAAAGGAAAGAGCTCCAGAGAAACACCAAACACAATTCTATTCTTTCCCATGAGAAGATGCAATGAGTTATTGTGATTCATACGATGGGTCAGTCGGGCAAGGCTCTTCTGGGTTAGGCCATGGCAGGATCTTTCAAGACAAGTTTTAAACACAGTTGGGCTGTATACTCTTCAATTCAATGATCATAATGCATGCCACATAAAAAGAACCAATTACCAAAATAGTGGCTGCAACAATCTTTTCCATACACAGAATACAAATAAAGTGGCAAATGACTGCTTTCACCTGTACCATGCTCGATAACTCAATTTGAAATCACAAACTGGTGCCTGGACAAACTTATAATATTGTGGAAGAGGGATTCCTTGCAAAAGGCCTTGAATCCTTGTGACATTGACCTCCAACTGCAGGGTAGAAAAGGCAATACTTTTTAATATTTGCCAAGTTTATTATTTTTCCTTCAAGTTGGATATCTCCAAGTTGCTATCATACTCCAGCAAAAAAAATAAATGTGGATTTTGGTAGGTGATTTTATTTATTTATCACAAATGTGGGATTCGATACTCAATGATGAAACTATACGTTAGAAGAAAATCTACTTTTATTTCATTTGCAACAAGATCTTTTAGTGTCTTTTTCATCGGAACAGTCATTTATATTAAGAGAAGTACAAAAGTACTTCAGTCCACCAAATTAATATAAGTGGCAGAAACAACTTTGTTTTGGCAAGTCTCATAAGTGCGGCGAGGACCCTCTTTCTTGTCTTCTTTCCCGATAGAAACAATGTAGAGGTGCAGCCATCAAATGGAGAGCTATGCATCGTCAATTAGCAGAATTCATGGAGAAGTAATTTTCACTTCTTTTTGCCTATCACTTATTTTGAATTTCCATCTTTGAAGTTATAAAAACAAGTTATTGTGATTCTTTAGTCATGAAATTTAGGAGGCTAAGATCTGGAACAGAAGATTTTTTTTTATCACTAGTGGCCTTCATTAATTTTATAGCTTCTATAACCATTGGTTTGCAATTTTTTTATTGTCTGATAGAATTGCCAAAGACTGTCATTAAAAAAATATATATTTATGATATGAGTTAGCTGAAAGAAGGTTCACCTTCGTAAGTAGAAAAATTTGCTCAAAACAATGCTAGAATTATAACTTCTGTAACTACAATTGTTATTATAGCAGAGCTTAAATTTTTTTTTTTCCTGCTCACATGCAAAAGTAAAACTAGGCCTACTCCAAGTAAACCAAAAAGGGGCATCCACATACTATCTACATTGTGGCATAAAAATTCCAAATTCCTCAAAATAGGGTATGGTTTAAGCTTCTCACAAGTCAGTCTGCCAAGAAATACTGATGAAAATCATCATAGTTAAAACTGATTTTTACTTGAAGAAAAATAAAGCCTATGAACTGAGAACATCTAAAAGCATGATCACAATGAATAGTTGCATGATAGGCACATTTATAGCAAACTTTATGAAAAAACACAGTTTTTTATTTGCTTGCATGGATCAATAAACATTCACAACATCTACCTAGCATCACAATCAAGTTCCGGACTAAGTCACAGTGGTACGCCACTTTAGTGGCGTACCTGTACGGCTGGGTATGTTTGGATCTGGATCCGGGTCGGATCCAGATTCAAACTACATTATAACTTAAAAAAATTACTTATTCTTTTTTTTTTTACTTTAACATAAGAAGTTTCATTAACAAAATGAAAAAATGATAATTTATTCATTACGAGCCTCTTTTTATTGACATTTTTGTTACAACTTGTGGTTTAATTATATAAAATAATTATTTTTTATATATAATAGTCGCCGTACCCGTACCATGATTTTAAAAAATGCCGTACTCGTACCCCCGTACCTGAACCCGTACCCGTACCATTGTGACATAGGTTCCGGACAGCTAGAGATTGATCTCATCACAAAGTCATTGACAAGAATTTCAGATAAAGATGATATATTCCACAACATTTTGCTTGAAATTCATAATCTTTGGCCAAGACCTAAGAACAAAGAAAGACATAAAAACAAATCACATAGCACACAATGAATTTTTTCTTATCACAGTGATGTGCATTAGCATACCATTTTCCATAACAAGGACCATGTCATGGTCCATGATAGATGCAATTTAGTGTGCTACTGTAAGTATATTGCAATAAAAAATATGTTGTCTCAACATTAGCCGAATTAGGTCATCAGTTATAGTATCACCCAAAGTCATTGCTTTATCAACTACCAGAATTTATACTCCTCTCCAAAAGTACAAATCCTAAACAAAGTTGCTGCCTTTGACGCATATTGAAGTTGTCTCCATTACCAGTCACTACAAAATCAACACGCAAATTTGGAAAACAAATGCAACCACAACTTAATTGGAAGCATCAATAAGAGAAGGAACAAGGCCTATAGCATCAAGTTTGCTATCCTTCTGCCTAACAAGATGTCCAAGTCGACACTTATCTACAGCCTAAAGAATGGCTGAGCAAATTATGTTAAGGAAATCCTAATCAATAACCGATGAACAAAATAACAAGAACTTAACACATGGATACCTTCTTGGAGAGGATCAAGATTGGCTCTCATAGATCCCTGAAACATGGTTTGTTTAATGGGATGATGCTTAATAATTAGATTTCAGATCATGCAACCTATGGTTGAGATGTTAATTTTGTTAGTCACTGTATGACCACATGGTGGATCAATTATGCGGAATATGGCTTGTACACTGCATGTTCCCCCAACGATGCCTGCTTTTGTACCTCCATGAACGATGCATGTAAGACCCTTTAGAACCAAAAGCAGATGTAGACCATTTTTGAGCCAAACCAGAATTTTGCACACCAGCATTGAATACCTAGACCCAAATCACCAAGTTGTTCAAACTAAAAGCTATCGTTTTTGCCCTTGAATCTCAAAGTTGCAACTAAAAAGTAGGATTTTTCATCTAAATTTCTGATAATTGCCTAAAATTTGAGCAATTAGTCCATTTCTCAATTTCACATGACCCTAGGAGTCATTAGAGTCAGCTCACCATGGTTATTTCAGTCTAAAGCCAGTTCTCTATAGCTCAAATGAGCTTTCGAAACTTAAAACTACTATTTTTAACTCCACCAAGTCAAAACAAGTTTACCTTAATGGAGAGAAAGTCTTATTTCACTAATTTTGAGTTGCCTTGAGTCGCCTTGCCCAAGTTTCAGTCATATACTAACTTGCAATTTTCTATGGGTCTTTCTCTTTCCTACTTTCAAGAGTTTGAGCTGAATTTGAGCTCAACCAAGAAGATTGAGCTAAGACTAAGCTAGGGTCATGTTTTATCACATATCAATCAAGATTCTCATAGTTGAGCTTGAGTTCATTCATCTCTGTTTTAGTTCTATTCAGTTCCCAGTGCTTTCTCTCTCTTATTTTCAGAGGTTTGAGCTTAATTTTTAGCTCAACCCAGAAGATTGAGTTAAAATCGAGCTAGGACCATGTTTATCATGTATAAATCAAGCTTCCAATAGTTCCTTTTGTGTTCATTAATCATGGTTTAGTTCAATTCAGTTTTGAGTGCTTTCTCCATCATATTTTCTAGGGTTTGAACTAAATTTGAACTCAAACTGGTAGAGTGAGCTGAAACCAAGTTGATATGATGTTTTTCATGATTAAATCAATACTCCCTTAGTTTGGTTTGATTCATTCCTTCTGGTTTGATTTCAATTCCATTCTAAAGGCTGTTAAGCACATTCCTAGTACTTGTTACACTCTAGAAACTGTCGTCAAGTTCAATTATGCAAAAATTAAAGTGAATTTCTTTGATCTTTCAACTTGTTCTTATAGGTAAGTAGCTTTTCTAGGAACCCTCATCTCTACCTGTGAAAATTCTAATAGAAATATGATTTTTGTTGCCTTCCTTGATTTCCCTTTATAAATGTGTTATATACAACTTGATAATTTTTTTTTATTTTTAGAGCAATTCCGAATGAAGTTTACAACAAGATTTTAATGATAGCCTATTTACAAACCTAGAAATAGGCTAGTTTAGTCAAATTGAGTAAATTCATTAAGAACTATAAAAATACACATAGGTAAAAATTTTAGCCATATTTTTGTTAATAAACAATACCTTGGTTTATGATTTTCTTTGATTCTAGAACCTTGGTTCAATCTCATCTCCTTATTTGAACTTTTTTCAGCCTAAAATCACACTCATGGGTATTTTGGTCATTTGTCATCATACACGTATTTTTCTTAAAACCTAAATTAAGAAACACATGAACCTAAAATTAGCTTTTCATATAAATTTCATGAATAAGGCAGGCCTGTGCCGGGGCTTAGCCTACCTCAATTTCTAATTAAAACTATTTTTTTCAAAAATAGCACCTAGGCTGAGCTTGCACCCAGCCTAGGACTGGACCCAATTTTTTAAAAAATGGACTTCACATAGGTCCAGTCCATGACATACAGATTGAACTCACCTAGCCAAGCTCGAGCAGGTTTCGGTTCATGCTATTTTCATTTCTCTATTTCATATTTCTGATCCATATCATATATCCAAGTCTTATTTTCATGTTTGGATCTCATATCCAAATCCTAAATCTAATCTTTATAGATCAAGAGCTGTTATTCCCATTTCATATCTTGGATTTCAAATCAAACCAATTCCATATCTAAGTCCATCTTCTAGATTTTTCCTTGGAATTGGATTTTGATGTGGGTCTCAGTACAGCAGGACCCAGGATCCTCATGTAAGGTTAATGCACATTACATCTAAAAAAATAGATCGTGATTTCATGCTTAATGTAAGTTCATATGTAAGCACTTAAAATGTGTGAAATTCTTTGTTGAGAACTCTCGCATGGACAAAATTGAAATTAATATCTATGAAGGGTTAGGACGAACATTTTTCTAATTTATACAAAGTTTTAGAATAAGGTTTAAAAGTATGTTTTCTCCTCTGTGTATTTTCACTTCGTTCATTCTCCACACTCAACGAAAATGCTTTATCAAGAATCAAAAAGCACTTTTTCATGCACTTGTGGTTTTTTACGGAACCAAGTTTAAAGTCCAAACGAGATCGCAACGAGCAAAACACGATTATATTTTTAACCTATGGTTTAGAGTGCTGAAGAGGAGAGAGATTGCCAAAAGTTTAGTCATAGATCAAAAATCCCAAAGGAGTCTGCCCCTTCTTTCTCCTATAAATATAACTCCCTCCCGTTGTACCACACACTTTGATCAATTCCTTGAGAAACCCAAAAAGTTCGTAAAATTCCAATCAGGTACTAAAAAATGGGGTCTATCACAAAACATGTTAAATTTTTTAAGAGCCTCCGTCAAGTTAGACCCAACTAGACTCGATGTGTGGGTCAAGGGAGTGGGCACAGCTAGGGTGGTAGGTTCAGGTAATTTTCTTTTTCCTCTTCTTTTTCTTCTTTTTTTTTGTAGTTTATTTCTTTTTCTTATACATGTTTAGTTTAATTTTGCTTTCTGCATGGCTAGTTTAGTTTTCTTTTTGCTTTTAGCATGGTTAGTTTTATTTTGTTTCTAGAATGTGTAACCTAGTTTATTTCTTTCTTAGTTTAGTCTGTTTATTTTCTAGATTATTTATTTTAATGTCTTTAGGGTAGACATGATTTATAGTTTTCTTTCATACCTTTTTTTAATCATGCATTGCACTAATCAAACCCAGTTTAGTTACTAAACCCAATCACTTTAACCAACTTACTCTTAGTTCATTTAGATCCTGGATCTCAATTCAAAATATTGGATTTAAATCACAAACCTCATGCTGATCTGAACCTGGATCTTAAGCCCAATTTTATCATACTTAAATATCGAATTATGAATTTGGGTAATGGATTTTGGATCTTTTATTTCAGAGCTCGGTTTTTGGATCGAATTTCACATAATGGGTTTTCGATCCTAAATCTTAGATTATGAGTATGAGATCATCGGTTTTGGATTTTGGATTTTAGATTTTAAACTATATAGTTTGGATCTTGTATTTAGATTTTTAATCTGGATCTCTTGTTTTGGATTTTTTATCAAATTTTGCACCATGAACTTTAAATTATAAATCTTAGATAAATATTCACATCAACATACCCAAATACAAGATTTTTAAGCTTCAAATTTGGATCAATCCTTTTATAACTTGGATCTTAAGAGATCAAATCAAGAATATAAGATAAAACCTACTAGATGTTTGACCTTGCTTCTGGAACAAGAGCCATATTGACAATATATGATATTTGGATTTCTATGACATCACCTATTTCAATTTAAAACAAGAATCCATCTTATCCTTATCTCAAATTTTGGATTCAGATCCAGATTTCCCTACTTGGTCCATGTCATATACCTTAGTTCTAGTAGATACCGGACAATAGATCTACATGACTTAGTTTTGCTTGCATCATTTTACATCTAGGATCATAACTTGCATTGATTTATGATGATTTGAACATGAACAAACATCAAGATTAGTTTCTTATTGTTCATCAATCCATTTATGAGATGTACTTAGGTTTTAAAAGTATGCATCAACTCAAAACTAGGGTACATTTGCTTTCTTAAGTTTTGCTTGACATTAAAACTTAGGAAATGACACATTTTATTCTAGTCCTTGGTCTAATTACCGCTTGTAAAGATGCTAGGAATGGTCAGACCTCGTACCAACAAGTTAGGTCTCGTTTCTCGAAATCCCATACACGAAAACAAAGGTGAGTACAGGCAAGATATCCCATTTATTATGGTTTGCATGTAAGATTTGATAAATGTCGTTTCACCTTGTGTGCCATCAAAGTACACTCATTTGAATGTTACTCTATCTTAAGACACATTGCATTAGGATCAACTATTTGTGTATGTAATTGCATATTTAAAATTTTTTACTCATCTATATGGCCCAGTCATCACGTCGCATAATACTCCCTGTATGCATTAAGTGAGGATGGTTCAACAGCTGGACCAACCTATTGTAGGTGGGTATTGTCCCCCCCTCAGCCCTACTGAGGCATGAACCTAGTATATTGGTGAGAAATTAAGGAGAATGAAGACACTTATCCTTTAGAACCTCATTTGGAGGATTTTATGCCACGTACTATGGACTTCTTGTCCATGTAAACAACTGAAGATTTGAAATCCTAAGATATCCAATTCTAGGTGATCATTTCTATTGAAACCTCGTATTGGGTCGATCCTAATAGGCATAGTTCATCTCCTAGTCTGACCATTCATAATTCTATGTTCATTTACAGGTCTCTGATGACATTCACCATGCTATTTTTGTCACCATGATCAGAACATTTCTTAGGGGACTCACTGTACACTATATTCTTAGAAGTGACACAAACACCAAATCTATTCCCATAGATGGATTCATGCCAGACTGGTATCTACATTGGTTTGAGCAGTTCGCAAAGGTTTTTCCCCATCACTTCGATGATTGTGGTCACAAGATAGTAGCATTGTCAATGGGTCATCATATCAACAATTGCTTGATCCATTCACTGGTTGAGAGGTGGAACCATACACATCCACATTCTAGTTTTCATTTGGAAAAATGACACCTTTCCTGGACAAGCTCACCTACATCTTGGGTATGCTAGAGTCAGCAGGACATCATAGGGATCCTATTGATCTTCAGTTCGTTACCAACTTCAAGGCTGTCATTTACAAGGACATGTTATACAGACTCATGAACATTAGAAGGAGGGAGATCATCATTTCCTCAGACTCGTAGATTTTCATGCACACTTCAAAGGTATAGGAGAAGATGTGGGCTAGACCACCCATGCAGCAGCACAGGACTAGGGAGGTATGATGATATGAATTGCAGGAGTGTTGGTCTCCCTTACTAGACAGCATATGATGGATCTATGCGTTGTAAAGCTATTTAGGATACAGAGAAACATCAAGACTCGGCACCTCTCACTTGTTTTGGCAGGTCTTATAGTTCTCTACAGAGGTCTCACTCAATTCATCATGAGAGATTCTAACATGATCAAGGACTGCCTCTAGATTTTGCAAGAGTGGTTTTATAAGTGTGTCATTCATGAGGGTCAAGCTTTCAGGGTTGTTGGCAGGAAGCAGTGGGCATTGGGTATCAAGGGTTATAAACACGCAGTTCGAATCATGCGAGCGCCTCGCAACACCAAATATAAATTTTAACAACGCATGGATATATTTTGTAGTGGTTCTTAAATCGATTAACCTGCAAACGATATATTGAAACCCTTAATTTCTCCTTAGGTTCAATTAAGAGTATATATATATATATATATATATACTCACTCCTTAGGTTCAATTAAGAAGAATATATATCTATATATATATATATATATCTGAAAATACCAAACTTTTGATTTTAACAAGATTCACTAAAAGAAAAATGTAATGGCCTTCTAACACACACAGACACACACACAATTGAACTATATTTGTAGCGGCTGGAGTTTACTCATGAAAAATGGCTCTATTAATCACTATGGCCCCCTAGTGACTTCATAACTGTACGATTTCATGATATCTTTTGGGGTTAAAACACCGATAACTTTCTTGTCGTTTCATCGCAGTGACAATTTCATAGCCACATCTGCAAAACTAAGCCTCGTTGCCGCTAAATCAATGACATAGGTGCTGCCGTAAATAGACATGGTTGCACTGCCAAAATGGACTTGGCAGGAATGATTTACAACAATTTCTATCGGTGAAATTCATCACCACACTACAGCAAATGCGTTTGTCTGCGACGACCCATACTTAGGGCATGAGTCGTAGCGGATAATGCTCGCTCCATACCATCGACCCGTTTTTGTTTTAACCCACGAACCCGATTTCTCAAATTTACGCGCGAGCCCGTTTATCCCTCCTCCTGTGGTGAATTAGGGGAAGCTTCCTTAACGAAGTCTGCAGCGTTGTAGGCTCTGTCCGATCGGAAGATGCTGACAAATGGATTACTGATCGAAGTGGAGAATCGCCCAATTGAAGCATTTTTGTGGTTGATCAAAAATATGGCAAAGATATAGGACGTTCGTGCGTCATTGTGGACAGATTGAGCTCTTGCATCGGCGTTCCTTTGAGCTGTTCTCGCTGGTCAGAAACTGGATCAGGTTTAGCTTTGCTTTTTGGAAGGTCGATGAATTGTGAGGGGAATTAAGTCGTTAGTGCAGGGATTCGGGTGAACGGAGAAGGAACTTACCTCACCTTCAACGAGATCGCTAGAGAGGGTTCCCAATCAGTTAAACTGTATCTCTTTTTCTTTCTCTAGTAGAAGCCATTTGAGCGATTTCTTTTAATGGATAGGATTTTATATCACTTGCAGGCACCATTTGCTGTTGCAGGGGTTTCTATCTTGACTGCTTGTGATAGCTTCGCTGCTTATTGGTGCTGATTTCTCTAATGAGGTATTTTTCAAAACCTCTTTCCTGGAAGCTATTAGGAAATGCACTAGTTTTTACATATCCATTAGCTTTTGTGTGCTTCCGTTCAATTTTCTTTTCTATGTTTTATCAATGCTTTTATTGGTTGTTTGGTTGAGTGAAGAGTGCTAGTAATTGGATGTGTATGGAAACGACGCATTGACAGGTACCAAGAGGAAGGTGCCAAACGTTGCATAATTTCCCTCCTATTAAGTGTTGGGATATTAACATCGTACCTGGTTGTCAAAATGATGAAAGGAAGTATGGGTTTTTGAGGAATTTGTTGTGCTGAAATCACCTATTCGATCTAGCAACCCTATTTGAACCACTAGAACTAGAAGCTGAGTTTGATGCAGTTATTGAACCGGCTCTGATACAATGTAAGGCCGAACACATTGCAGTAGGATTTCACCCACAGAAGCACAGAGAGCTCATTTATACAGAGGAGAGATAGAGACCATGGAGAGCAAAAAACGCTCAATCAGTTTCATTTCTCTGAGAAGGCTCATTTTTACTCTTTACAGAAGAATCTGTTAAAAAAAGGTAACCAATTCTGATACGCAGCACCATCTCTGATCTATTGAATATTCTAGAGTCGAGTCATCTATGCACGTGCAGGAAATATTTTCAGCTTCAAGTTAACTTGAGATAAATTACTTTCGTAAAAATATCTGTTATACATTTTGACGTTAATTTAAAGCTGCAAATTATTGAATTCTGCAACATGAGTCTGACCCAAACTAAATACGCATGTCGACGCTCAAAAACAATAAACAACCACCACCATGAAGAATATAAAGAAGAGTCAAATCCCAGAGCACGCACTTATGAAGGAGAATGTTGTGAAATCATGTTTCTGGAATTCTTTTGGAGGGTTTTGTTTTAGCCTGTTTTTTTACTTATCTTTATTAATAATAACTTATCTTTGTAATAATAACATTGCTTTTGTTGTGCAGTTCCTATTTAATAACATTAGATAGTTTGCATAATGTCTTTTATTTCTATTATCCCTTGAATTAGATGACATATTTGAAAAGTCCAAGTTTGCCTTGAAAATTTTGGGAAGATGAATCAAGTCATCACTTTATTGAAAAGCCAGTGGCTTCTTGGTCATTTGGAGGCTTTCATTTAAGTGTAAATTTTCCAATCATCGTGGCATGTTTCTCCTAAATTTGGACCTCACTTTATTTCTTTGTAAACTGTCCTTGACCCTGGTTCTCTGCCCATGCCCTCGAAACCATAACGTTCATTCTTAACTTGATTTATGGTTAATTGAAAGTGCTCTAACACAGTTGAGATGATCATATTATTCTTCATTTAAGTGCCTTAAATTTTTTGTGTTGCTCGCCCTATTCATTGAGTATTCTTAGTTTGTGCCTGGTACGTTTGGTGACACAACTCTTGTGCCTGGTTGCACCATGTAGATTAGCTCGTTCCCTTTTCTTGTTTAAACAACGTCTTGGCTTTCTTTCTCATTGCAGTTTTCTTTTTTTTTTTTTAATTTTTGTTTTGAGACTCATGAATGGAGTGTGATGTATAGGCATAAGAGCTCTGTCCACCGTAGAGCAAGCACAAACTGAATTTTATCTGGGTGTAGAAACTCCTGTAGCCATTGTTACTGGAGCTTCCAGGGGAATCGGTAAGGCAACAGCATTGGCCCTAGGAAAAGAAGGCTGCAAGGTGTGTGGACATTTTTTTGGTACACATAGTTTCTTTCCCAAGAAAAGCTATAGAAATAAATATTACTATATTCTTTGTTATATGCATTTTTTTATTGTTCTATGATATATTGACATCATTAGAACTTCAACTGGGGTAGTAGCAATGCTCCTCCATGAAAAGGAAGGTAAGCATTAAGGTTTCATACTAAAAGATATGTATGCAAATGTTGGTGATGAGGTTTAATCCCTTTCTCTGTATACTTGTCAGTTCTCCTGCATCATTGGAAATGTGAAGCTAACTAAACTTATGATAAAGTGACTGAAGCTAGTAGATAGTTCTTGTTTGGAACTAGGGGTAACACATATCCTTACTAAGAAAGGTCTAGCTTCTTATGATGGGTTGCTGCTGAAGATCTTATATTTTTCTATTAGTATGATTGTTTTGTTTATTTTCAACTTCTTGGGCAAAAATCAGGTGATTACAACATTTGTGCTTCATATATTTTTTATATAAGTTATTACGAATGCTTGCTAGAGTTCCTGATGCCTTGAGAGCTGGTTCCTGAAGGCAATTCATGTATTATTAAAGATTGTTGTTTGAAACGTGGTTTGCATTTCAATGACTAGAAATATCAATCTTTGATGTCTTAGACTCTTAATACAAGGATAATCATATACCATAATGGAACCAAAGGCAATTTCAGCTGTTTTATTTGCTTCACTGACTCCTGTAGTTAGCTTACTTATTGAATCTTATGTGTTGTGTTGCAAGCCTTATGAATATTATTGTGGAACAAAATTATCATAATTCTGCAAAAAATTATAGTGAAAATTTGGTTGTCCACTTACAGTACTGTCCATTTGTATTAAATTATTTTTCACCTTGGAGTTGGCGATAAACCTCGGCCACCTCATATTACTATTTCACATCCTCTTTTGTAAGCATGTATATTAAAGCTTTTCTCAAATATTTTTTTTTATTGCTTCTTCAAAGTTTTTTTATATTTAAAAATCAAGTCCTTTGATAGTGGAATGAGTATGCCTGTCATCGATGTGCAGGTCTTTGTGCTTGTGTAGTTGTGTGGGTCCATGTGCATGCATGTGTTCCTTATGTTCAGGAAGTGTTTGTTCCTACTTCTTTTGAGAATCTGGGATAAGTCATGTCAATATTTATTTGGTCATGTATTTTTTTTGTAAATAGTTAAGTGGCGAAGCAACTACTTTTTAAAAACCATTTGTTTTTCTTTAAGTGTCACATTTAGGCAATGCGTTGGTTCAATTTTTTTTCCTCCTCATTGTCGTTTAATTATTTCTTTCAGGTCCTTGTGAACTATGCAAGGTCCTCAAAAGAGGCCGAAGAGGTTTCCAGAGAGGTGAGCTTTTTTACCTCCTTTGGAGTCAATGCCTAGAAAATTTGAAAATATGAGAATTTCTGCATATGATTTGGCTATGTAGGTGGAGGTTTCTGTTTTAGCTCTTATTCTTAATGAATTGTCCGTAAGCCTAGTGGCTTAGATCGTTATGATTTTTCTTTTGGCTTGAAGTGTGTTAGTTTCCGAATTTTTTTTTTCTCCCTTCATACAAGATGAATGCTTCTTTGTGTTATTTCTATATGTGCTTTATTACAGCACAAGCAAAATTTTTAAATTACTAACTTGTTTATCAGTCTGTCATCTTTTGATCCATAGAAATGCAGTAAGGCTATTGAAGCCCAAGGTAAGAATGAGGGTGGATTCCGGTTGGTCAACAACCAAAATTCTCTATGATATCACTTTGTTGAAAAAAACACAAAATATAATGAAAAGTGCCTACCAATGGGATCTCTGTCTTAGGGTATTGGCTTAAGACATTAAGTTGAAGGAAGTTAAGATGTAATAGTTTCTTACCTGGGGCACTTGCCATGAAATTGTAGGCTCTATCCAATCCAAGCTTGCCTATCAAAAAATTGGTTGTTAGCAATATTTCAGTGTTGACCTTCTCAATTGAGCTTTCTCAATTCAATTTTTGTTTTTCTCATTTTACTTGCCTGCAGGGCACCAGATTGGTCTACAAATACTATGAAACCCTCTCCGTTGTCTTTATTTTTGATAGCTTGGGCAAGAGGGCATCTCTTTGAATGCCTATGTGGTACCTAGAAAGAAAAGATCCTGCAGAACAAATGATTTTATTTTATCTTTTTTTTCCATATTTTTAGTTTTCGGAAATAGGATTCTTTATGTCATTTTAAATGTGATTGTAAAACTTCGATTTTTATTTAATGCAAGTTGATTGGATGGTTTTGTTATTGGTTATTGAAGGGGCGCCTAAGAAGTTGGGGCTTCCTTTATAGTTTATTCCATTGTAAAGTGCTATAAAAAGTTCAAAATTTTGAGAGAGATTAAGTTTGATACTTTGAAGCTTTGTAAAATATCAGATTCTATTTAATCTCCTTTTAAAAATTTGATTTTCTTTGGACAAAATCTGCTGGGAAAAGTCATTAATGAACCTCAATTTGACTCCATGTTATTAGTGGTGGTAGAATGACACCCTCTAGATTTGATGATTTCCTCTTATTTGGATAATAGGTAAACTCGGTGTATAGCGAGCAAAAAGTAATCAAGAGATAATTTGGCTATCTGGTCCATTAAAAAGAAAAAAATTAGAAAAATAAGGGAAATGAAGGAAAATGAAGGAAAAATGAGGTTAGGATAGTCATGAGAGAGCATAGAGCTGGGGATACTTGGCAAATAGTCTCAAATTGCACTCTCTATAATAAAAGAAAAGTGAAATAGTGAATAGCTTGGGCAGTTGCAAATAGGCCCTACAATGCTTGATTATTGAAATAGATGGTATACTATGTCACATGGGTACGGGTACGAGTATTGGTACGGGTACGAACCATTTTCAAAAAACGTGGGTACGGGGGTACGGTCGTACACACGGACATATATATATATATATATATATATATATATATATATATATATATATATATATATATATATATATATATATATATATATATATATATATATATATATATATCAAAAAATTTCAAACAATAACAAAATGCTAAGGGTGTTCCTTTAAATACATTTTTCTTGAATTTTTCTGATTTTTACTAGTTTTTTCGGATTTTTTTAGATTTTTTTAGATTTTTTATAATTTTTTAATATTTTTTATTACCATGGGTGTTAAATACATTTTTCTTGAATTTTTCTGATTTTTACTAGTTTTTTCAGATTTTTTAGATTTTTTCTGATTTTTAATATTTTTTATTATTTTTTATTACCATGAATTGGATCAGTAGAAATGGAGCGAGTTGGCAAGTAGACCCGGATCCAAACTACTACATATTTACTCCTGTATCTAAAGTTGAAGAAGACTTTCATCACTTTAAAACTTAATAGATGGTTATCTCTTTCACCAAGCTCCATGGTGGGAGCTTGAGCAAGGGCGGTCCGGTGGCGGTGTTTGGAGGACTTAGATGAGGCACGCTTTTTCAAAAAAAAGGACAAAATTGGACTTTGACCGTACCCAAAAAATGTCAAAAATGACCTTCGGTGCGTTGACCGTACCAGACCCCATACCGGTACCGGTACCATACGGGTACGCCCCTTTGGGGCGTACCCATGTTACATAGATGGTATATCATTTGGTGTAGACAATTCACTATTCTCAAATCCTTTCATCACAATCTCCTCTTGTACTTTTTATATGGTTAGCAAACTATTGTCATTTAGCTCAGCTGTTTTTCAACCAAAAAATTACTTAAAATGGGAGTTGACAGTTCATGATTTATAATAAAATCTTTACGCAATTAAGGTATTAACCAATATCAGTATTACCTGGTCTGAAAGTACCATATACGGTATTTTTTTTATGCCTCATATTTTGGCCTCTTATAAATTTCAGATTTTAGGTGCATGCTAACCAGTTATCTGGTTGCTTCTTTGGGGCACAATTTTGCTAGAAAGAGGTCGACTTTGTCCCAAGTTGTAGAAAAAGGTTGAATGTTGATGTTTTGATGCCTTGGGTGCATGCCCAATTCCCTTAGCATATAAATCTCTTACTTCCTCAAGGATTTTTCGAATTCTGAATAGACTGCAATGGTGTCATCAAAGTGGCCTGGATGGCCTTCAGTGACATCTTTTCCAAGCATATGCAGAATCAAGGATATAGTCCAAGCATATTAGGGGACTTAATCCGAGGGTATACTAACTCAATGATGTGGTCTGAGTTCTCAAGACTCATGATGGTTCTTAAGAAGAAAAGTGGCAAGATTCTAGCATCTACAGAAAGCATTCGCTACAAGGAAGATATTATGTTGGGAAAGTAAATGCTTGACTTTGAGCAATTGTAACCAACACAAGAAAGAATTTGCTGCCAGCAATCCTGCAAGACAAATTCTTATATAAAATGCACTATAATTCTTCAATACATAGAGCATTTTATACAAGAATGTGTCCGCATGTTTCGGTAGTACATTTTTTCTTCATGGACTACAATCATCCAAAAGGAAAGTTTTTTACTGCTTAACATACAAATCACATCCATACACTTGGCATGCATTCATATGTGATATTGCCATAGGCTCATATTGAAGCTTATCATTAATAATAGACTTGTGACTTTGTTGATGATGTTGACATTTATTGAATGTGACGGTAGTAAAAATTAGGTGGGCCAAAAGTGGGGAAGAGGGATATGCCCATGATTATGTATTGAAGTGCATAGAAATGCTAGTGGGGATTCCATCCACCTATTGAGGAGGTTGGACATTATGAACTTTAAGAAGGTGAAGAGTTCAATGCTATGGGTTTCTACCTTTGATGGTAGAACCTAGTAGCCAACCATCCAATTGACAAAAGCTTGTTGAAAGACGAAAAGCAAAATGACAAATGCAATGATGATGACACCATTTCACTAAAAGATGACTCCAAGATTGGCGAAACATCTTCCATCTACTTTGTGAAATTATGTGTACACAGGACATGCTATCAATGTGCACAGAAACCACACCAAAATTGAGAAAACATTTTTCATATACTTTTCCAGACTCATGTCAATGCATGGCGTGCACATCAACCATTGACATGGCATGCACACCAACCACACCCAACCAATTGATGCCCTTGTACTCATGTCAATGCATGAATAGATGGTTTACCTGGTACAAGGCTAGATTGGACAACATTTTTCATGTACTCTATGAGAATAATGTTAATGATATACACACAAACCATACCCAACCAATTGAATTCCATGTACTCATGTGAACACATGAGTAGATAGGCCACCTCATGGGAGCTTCTAGAATCAAAGATTGCAAAAAAGTAATAGGGTAATGTGCCTTCCCTTGAAGAAAATTAAACAAACAATCCTAAGATGTCAATAGTGTTTAACGCCAAAGATGTTATCTAAAATTATTTCAGCAATACTTTGACAAATTAATAAAATCACCTTAATAAAAGTTTTTAACATCAAATAATCACATAATGTTCCAACCGACACTGTTGGATTATTGAGGTATAGTGAGGCATTGAGACATTTCAATATTTAACCATTTCAATACTTGCAAGACACCCATTCAAACATAATATTTTGATAAAGTATCCACATTATACTTGGACTTGACAATATTCATCTGTAACTTATTAAGTATTTGATGTTGAATAATTGAAAGAGGAGTTATACTTTAAGTGATCACGCTCTGTGGTTTTAGTTGCAAAATGAAGAAGCCATATGGGGGAATTGAAGGCTTGCAACCAAGAGCGCTGTAATATTGGAATACTTGTTGAGGAAATCTTTCAAATATTTCTTTTAGGATCTCCTCACCAAAGTAGCTCCTTAGCGGCCCTCCAACTGCAGATTTTGAGGCAGAACTGACAGATCTAGATAATTGCTGAAGATAGGCTTCAGAATGAACATTAATGTTCTCTCCACTTTCTAATGTCAACTCTTGATCAACAATCTACTTAGCTACATGGATTGTGAAATGACCGTTCATTTCGACCACTTTTTGAAACTTTTCAATTGTAGGCAAGTACATGGGCATTTGGAAAGAATCCAACCCTTCTTCCTTCATCTTGCGCTGCATTGCTTCAAAATGTCAAGTTAGTATAATAGATTTTAGTATATAAAAAAGAATGGGTCTCCAAATTCAATGCCACATTGTGTAGAAACATCATCCAAATATTTCCATATATATTTGAGTTGAAAAGTATTTCTCACTGAAAGATAAGTATGAATTTGATCACCAAATGAAATTAGGGCTGCGCAATGAGTCGAGCCTGCTAGATCTCGACTCTCATTTCAAAACTTGACTTGTACTCGACCTGTTTGTAAATGAGGCGAGCTCAAATCCAAACGTATGCTTGAAATGTTAAACGAGTTGAATTTGAGTTATAATACTCTGCTCATTGAAACTTGACTCCGCTGGACTACATAATGAACACTGAAATATAATGAGATAATAGTTAAATGAGTAGCAAATAAACCAGTTAGATGACTTAAACAGGTTAAAATAAATGAAACATGCTTAACATAAACAAGTTAAACAAGTTCAATGAGCCAAGCTCAAGGTCGTATTGTTGAGTAAGACTCGAGCCTGTTATATGGAGCTCCACTCGAGTTTGAGGTGAGCTCGAGTTCGAGGTGGCTGGACTTGGCTCGTGTGCAACCCTAAATGTAAGCATACCACAGATGCATATACTGCATTTTAATAATTAATCTCATTGGAAGAGTTTTCCAACCTTATGATCTTTACAAATATGGGCTAGGGAGAATGATTTGCGCTGCAGTCTTAGCTTTATAACACTGAATGAATAGTTATATAGCAGAGGGTAATAGCTGGAACTTTGAAAAGTTCAATATTGTATACTTTTATTATTATCAGTAAATTAGAAACTCATGGTAGAAAATGTTTGTAAACACCCTTTGACAGGTGAAACCCTTTACGAGCAAACCCTTTCCATGCAGGGTTCGACTTATTTATATAAACTAATCAACCATACCTCAAGTATAAGCTCCTTGAATATAGGCTCCAAGGTTTGAGCAAAATGTGATCGACAGACTGATTTGGCTTCATATTTTCTTGCCGACATAAAATCAGAAGGGAAAGGAGTCCTCCTTCTATAAGTTCCTCAGCGCTGGATTCCAAAAATGCTCTCATGTCAGCCTGAAATTGGGTAATGTAAGCAGCTTGGACAGAAGGCCCACCTCCATAATAGTGGATCCTTCCCTTGTTACTCACTCCAACTGGTGCCTTGGAAAGCCAGTGTAGTGCCACCACTGAATTGAAAAAGTGTATTGATGCATTGCACTAGGAAATATTCGTTCATAAAATGATCCCGGAACTCCTGCCACGAAGCATCGACAATTCATAAGGGGCCGTTTGATGGGCCGGAAAAGCACTGTTCAGCAGGAAAAAAATTTCAAATTTTTAAAAATTTTCCATTTCATCAAACATGGAAACAAAAATTTTACCGTTACATGAGCTTTCGGAAAAATATTTCCGGAAATTTCTTTCCACTCAGTGAGGTCGAAAAATTTTTCTGCCCGTTAGGGCTTCTTCTAAACGCGTCTGAGTCTCCCCTCGGCTTCCGTCGCTGCCTCACCTGCTGCTGCCTCAACCCACACGCTCCTTCAACACTGAAGGCATCTCCTCACCAGCGCAGCGTCTAGCAGTGGTGAAAGGTATCTCTCTCTCTCTCTCTCTCTCTCTTGCTCCGCCATTTTCCCACCGTCCATTGCAGCCTGTCATCTATGTCTCTCTCTTCTTGTTTCGCCTTTCTCTCTCCCCACCATTTTTCTTCAGCCCTATGAGTATTCCAACTACTGTGGGTTAAGAGAACGCTTTGGCGTTAAGTTTGTTATTCTTCTGCTGCTTTATCAGATTTGTCTTTTTTTTTCATTTGAGTTGGATTCCAATTGTCTATGCCAGAGATTTCCCTTTTTTGCAGCCGATGCTTCCTCTAAACCAGATTACAGGGAAGATTCAGGTCATGACCCTTCTTCAGCCTCGCTCGAGGTTCCTCCTGCAGATCCTCCTCAATCGCTTCCAGAAGTTAGTACCTTTTTTTTTTCTTTCCTTCATTTTCTCGAGTGCTGCCATTTCTTGTCTTTCTACTCGTACCATTTGCAGATGCATTCTAGGTTTTTTGTTTTTTGTTGATTTTGGTAATACGATGATCCGCAATTGTTAACTTAGGTTTGGTATTTTTTGCAAGTTTCTTTTTCATCTTGTGGAATCTAATATCTGCTTGCAGCATTGTTTACTCGATAGCGAATTCATGGATACTTGATAAAACTGGGATATGAACTGGATATATTTTCAGCTAATGCGCTTGTTGATATGTATGCAAAACTTGGTAATCTGGTGGACGCATCACAAGTTTTTGATGGTATATTAGAGCCAGATGTTTCTTGGAATGCTTTAATTGCTGGTTGTGCTCTTCATGGATTTCATGAGGAAGTTTTACAGTTGCTGGAAGAAATGCAGGGAGTGGGAATGGTGCCAAATATGTTCACACTGTCCAGTGTACAAGCGTCTGCTAACTTGGAAAGCAGATTCATTCGCATGTCATCAAGACAGGTTTCAAAGCCGACATTGTTGTTGGTGTTGGCCTGATTGATATGTACTCAAAGTGTGGTTGTTTGGAGGGTGCAAGAAAAGTTTTTGATTCCCTACCTGAACATGATCTGATTACATGGAATGCATTGGTTGGAGGTTGTCTGCAAAAT